>JAGVSQ010000328.1:0-43147 GCA_022683975.1 Rhyacophila evoluta
ACAGTGATCTCACATATGGAAGTTTACCAGTTTTAAATAATTCAGAATTTAATAATTTAGAAGCGAAATTTAGGCGTTAGCAATTAAAATCATAAGCATTAGTTTTACTATACAATACTGGTTGACAACGTTTGCTTCGTAAAGATTTGAAAATGGAGTGATAGTGGTAATTAGCACTATATTTTAAAGCTACTAAAATATTAAATAAGTTTCCAAAATCTGTATACCATTTTAATAGGCAAAAAACAATTGTATTCAATGATTCTAACGATATAAATATACTTAGATTTTAGAGTGTGTAAAGAAGAAGGTCAAAGAATTCATAATTATGTAAACATACAAATGGACGCCACTGAAGATTAAGACAAGGTTTTCCGAGTCGAAATCCAAACGCGCGACTTATTATTCGGAAGACACGCAAAGAGCTAGAAAAAAATATATGCAAATTATTTACATACATTTTTTATGCGGTAGAATACTATTTTACTATTGACTATGAATATTAAAAAAGTTAGATGATCACTATAAATAGTTTTTCAAGTTTATTTATTATGAGCCACCGTAAGTATATGAAAACAAGTTTGGCCGCGTTAATATTGCAATTAATTTAAATTTAATACATAACTCGTTAATGTATACACAGATAAGTTGTCGTATATGTTGTCATCGTGTATATAATGTCATGATAGAAAATAAATAATATACATTTTTATTAAATAAATTATTTAAAATTTAAATGAGACATGTTTTAAATACGAAGTCCTAAGAAATCAAACACACTGTTTCTCATTGGGATCCTACAAGTAAAATATAAAATATAAATTTTATGCTTACCAGAAAAAGGCATAAATGAGTGGTTAAAATTTTAGTTCGGATAATCGAGGTTATACTATGGAAAGAAATATACTTTTAACGCATATTTAGTAAAATATATTTATGTATTCACAAAATACGCTCTACTGAAAAATGTTATTTTTTTGCTTATGTGGTTGTTCATCCTGAACGTAGAATTGTTATTTGACAATATGCTTTCATGTTAACGTAGAATACGAGTATATCATTACTTGCAACTAACCTATTGATAAATTTACAAATTATGAGATGCAATCAATTAAATTATCAACATAGTATGAAAGATTTTTTCGTAAAGTATGCTGTGATAACTTAAACATTGTATTTTCTTTATATACATATATAACACATAACATGTTTTGAGAAATAAAATGATTTAACAAATGGATTGAAGTATTTTTACAAAATCTGTGGCCAAGGCAAAAATTCTGGTATTCATAGGCCAGAAAACATGAAGCAATTAATATCACGACGAAGGTCAATAAAAATGGATACTGCCTGCCCTAAGAACTAGTTTTAAAGACGAATTGGTAGCCTTAGGTTCGAAATTATTTATTATAAATATAAAGAATCGCACGTACATTTTATCAAGGCTCAGAGCATTTCGACGTAATCGATAAATCCCACGGATTAACTAACAAACCCATTATTTTTTTTAAATCGTTATGAATTTATGATGACTGGTCAAGTTCTTGCGGATATTGCATTATGGTTAAATTATTACGATTATGAAATTATAACTCAGTTTGGTAATCTAGCAATAAATCAATGAAACGTACTTATTTAATTGTGTAAAAATGAAGGTAATAAACCTGAGACATATGTCGGTATGCAATTATATTGAGTTCAAAATTTTGTTGCAAAAGACATAATTGTTAAAATTTAAATCAAAGACTTTGTAGTTAGACTAGACCAAACAATTAATTCGAGCTAAGAAATTATACACGAAATTTCAATTAACAATTTGTAAATATAAAGTCCACGTTTAGGCAAAAGGCATTAACGCCGCGATTGAGCTTTAATTTCTTTTTCTGCACGCAAATTTGGTAAATCCTAGTTTTTCAAAAAAACAAATCTGAATTTTGATCAATATTCGGCATTTTTGTCTTGATTTATTTTAATAGAATTTGTATTTAGTTATTTTTAAGGGCAGTTTTCATATAACTGAGGGTATTAACCTTTTATTTAAGCAGGGTTGTTAAATTTTGACCGTATATAATCCATTGGATTAGAACAGTGTGAAGATGACTACATCACTACAACGCGCGCACGCTAAGCTTTCGGCCACCGGGAAATATATTATTTAAGTTTGATAATAAATAGAAGATGAAGGATGCATGTCTTTTAAAACAAAACTTTGATTACTGAAATGAAAAATAACAAGGGTGTTTACATCATTCCAGATTGTTTGATCACTCAAAATACTTGTTTAAGCATGCTTCTAATTTTAATAACGGTAGATTAGTTAAAGAGTGCTCAAAAATAATGTATTGATTAAGCAAACGAGAATATTTTATAAGATCTTTTGAATGTATCAAAATTCGATTTTATTAATTATTATTGAAAAAAAGTGATACAGTTTCGCGGAATACCCATGAAAAGTCCGGAAACAATGCGAATCACGAAACGGCATGCTTTAAGTAATATGGCAAATTAAAGGTCTAGTGAAAATGTATTTCACGTCACATGTATAAACAGAAATGTAACTTCGGCAGGGTTTTTCAAATAAATTGGTAAACAAAGTGGCTTTTGCCAAATTTTGGGACAAACTTATCTATTCATTGACGCTTAATATTGTACAACGATAACAATAATAAGCGAGGTTTTTTATTCATAAAAATGAAAAAGCGCATACATACAGTATCTTGAATCTTGATATTTCTGACGACTTGATTTAAAATATTCCGAGGCTTACCTGAAAAAAGAAGAAAAATCGTTCAATAAAAATCATAAATATATTAAATTTATTAATGGACAATCAGAAAATAATGTAGCTTTTCGAACCTTTATTTTTTATGTAAAAAAATGGCAATTCACTGTTTGCAGACAATACTTTGAAACGCCACAGTAATGAACTATTGTTGAAGTATTTTTCAATATAAATCGTAAACGATAACAAATAAAAATGACCACTTAATCAATTTCTTTCAAAACCGACTGGTTAAAAGCAAAGGTCATCACTGAGCTATTTCTTGATTTATAAAGTTTACCATAGGACTTTAAAAAGGTCAAATATTACTGGGGAGTAAGCTGTGCAACATTAATCAAACGAAAACAATTTCAATGCAAGTTTCCATTGATAAAGAGTTCGAAGATGATTGTTGAAAATGTTTAACAAAATCTGACCGTGATCTTTAAATTAGTCCGGTGAAAAATTAATTCTCGCAGGCGAAAGTTTTTTTGTCTAAAGGTCACTCATTGAAAACCTTTGTTCAATTACCATATCAAATCAAACTATTAAAGTAAGCAGAAATGCTTTTAACACAAAAATGTAAATATATTTATAGAACGCAATCTATAAAATAAGAAAGCTTTGTGAATCTCGTTGTGGCAAGTCACAAAATTTTGATTATAATTTATAACATTAATCTAATTATTCAATTATTCAAACGTTCCTTGCGACAAAAATTTATATTGAAATCAATGGACTTTTTGAAGAAATGAAACTAGGCAGTGGAATCAAATAATAAGAATTAAATTTGATACATAAGCGTGCTATAAGTATGCCTATAATTTCTACAAAGGCCTGGTTGATGGGTATATCATTGAAAAACAATCACTCTTATTTGAAAGTACGGTGGGAATTAATATATCCGATAGATGACCGCTTACTAAGTGGCAATTCATAATAATTCATGTCGAGAGACTAGCGAGCGCGATTCGGAGCCGGAAATTGCGGGTTAGATGGCCATTGGGTTGAACAATTAGCTGATAACCAACCCTGGTGAAAATAACTTTCTTATTCACATTGCGAAGATCCATATGCACCTTTTGGAACGTTATATGGTACAGTACAATATTAACTACTACAATAATTATACCAAGTTATTAAACATATGCAGGAAAATGCATTATTCAAATATTATGACTATGATTATAAGCTGGTTATCATATCGTCCTATTAGTGGCAAAAGACATCAAAGTGAAAAAGTGAGTTTTGAAATAATCGAGTTTTAATGTTTGAGGCTCTCTGTTAAATAGATTTTACGACAATTTCTTAAGGTATAATGATTCCCTTATTATAATATACCTTAATAAATTGTCGTAAAATCTATTTAACAGGCTCTCATTAAAACTCGGTTATTTCAAAACACACTTTTTCACTTTCACGTCTTTTGCCAGTAATAAGACGATATAAGAGTGAAAAAACATGAAGTACATGTCTCAATATTTTATTGAAAAGGGTACGACAATCGATACAAATTTTAATTCTGTAGAATTATAGAGATGAGATTATTAAATAAAATATAGTATACTTTTGTTTTCACAGCAAAATACGTGTAAATAAAGGGTTTCATCGTAATAACACACAATATCGAATAGGCGTAAGATAAAAGTGAGACAATGCGGAACAGCGAGAAATGATCTTGATTACAATATTTAATTCAGAATTAAATGTCACGGAAACAGCAAGTGCGACAACTAAATTGCAATGCAACTGAATCTCACTTTCGATTATTCACGATAAAATTTTGCAAACTTACTGTTTTAGAATATCGCCAATGAAAATCTACCTACACTGGGATGCATTAGAAAGAAAAATATAAATTTTTAATACTTTCAAGAGTTTGATATTACATAAGGAAACTGCATTAAAAGGAATACGAAGTGTAAAAAGTTAAAAGGAGATTTTATTTACTTTTATTTTTTACTAATGAATGGTAAACTAAATATGCATCCTAATAAAAAAGACAAACAAAAATCTTTTGATCTATTCCATCTAAAAATCTATCGAATTATTTTCGAAGAAATTTATAATACAGCATCATTACGTAAGCTATATTTTCAGATTTCTTAGCAACAGAATTAAAAGAATAAAGCTACAGTGACACAGTCGATGGCACATTTGAAATAAAAATAGTCTAGAGGTTCAAATTAATCACCATACCATAGTATTACCAATCGATAGTATTGCCGACAGCTATAATGTTCTTGAACGTTTGTAGATATTGTTTTGGTTATCGGAAAGCTTTAAAAAAATAATTTTAAATGGTGTCTCTTTATATGTAACTTATCATTGAAATGTTAATTAGATCTTAAAAAAACGTTGGAAGACACACAGCAAAGGATTTATGTAATTACTTGTCATTTAAATTGTAGCCGATTTGTGTAGTACACATTAACATTCCAGCTGGCGTTATTTAAAAGAGAGATTGTTCAACTTCGATTTGGCGTACACTACAAGTCCAGTAATTGATTTGTAAAACATTTATTTAAATATTTGATTATTGGCAAAAAGAATGCTGCAGGCATCATAAGCAATTTTCGAGTTTTTTTTTTCTAATTCTGTTCTGGGCAATGCTTAACTAATAAGGTAAGCAAACAACCGGATAAGCAAAATATTTTATATATCGATAATTCATTCATGATTGAAAGTTGGGAGCTCAGATTATGAGTCGGAAATCGGAAGCGAAAGTGCATTGGCTTCGTATGTTGGGAGACAATAAAATGAAGATAGTATCATGAATAATTTTCGTAAGGTTACTTACGTTTTACTTACTACTGAGATTTGCGAATCAAAACTTTCATTCGAAACATACTACAGATTTTGGGCTGCTGGTTACACATATAAAAATATGTGTATAAAAAAATGTCAAAAATATATCGCCACCCTAATTAATAACCAGAAGGTCGCCTTAATTGGCGGATGAAATTAAAATGTTATAACGACATATGCGTGACAAAAGCGCTGCGCGAAGCATATTCTTTTTTCATTCACACGTAGACGCATTACAGTAGTGGATTGGTAAGTTTTCCACAATAAAGTCAACTTATTTTAGCTCTACATAAAATGAAATCACTCAGCTTTTTTAGGAGCCAATAAATGACCATAAATAATAAGCTTGATTAAAAAACAGCAACATAGCTTGCCACATAACATTGGCGAGCATATTATATATTTTCAATACACATTCAAATGACAAATGTGCTGGGAGCATTTAATGTACCTAAATTATAATGGGAAGTAAAAAATAGTCTTTGTCAAAATCCGACATCAGAAGTAATTATAAAAAGGGCGGATAATTCTCAACTGTTTAGTCAAGAATTATCAATCAAGTTACAAATCGGTGCAGAACGATATGAAATTATACTAGGATATACCGAAATCATGTTGGTTTATTAGTTAAAAATCTGGTCTTGAAACATGTGTAATATCAGCATTGCACTTAATTTTTTCATGTCTGATTCTATCATCTAAATAATCTAGAATATAAACCAATATACTATTGAATAAAGTAGGATTAGAACGTCTAAAAAAATGAACCAAATACAGCAAAATCATTCTCTTTCATTGAAACGTTGATTTCAATATGAACATTCAAATCTTGCGAAGATTGCAATCGGCGCTTGGATCTACAATATTCCATCTTGTCAGCTGCCGTAGAACAAATATCGTTTGATAAATAATGCATTTGTGCAGAAGGTGCATGCAACGACACTCACCCGAAGGCTTCGCGAGAGAGTTAATTGCAGCTCTGGCAACGGGAGACACGTACGGCGGATACTGCTATAGATGCAAATAAGATACGAAATAGTTGAAAAACAGTAGTTCTTAACTAGAAGAATGCAAAATTCGCATTTCGGAGTGGCATCTGAAGAACTGTTCCACAGTTATTTTATTTACATGAAATTTTCTCAATTTCCACAAAAAAGTTATATTTTATCTTATCCGATTACATTAGAATTTAAAACTAAAAATATACAACACATATCAATTAAAAACCTTAAAAGTTACACGTATGTACAATTATACTATCGATTTGCCGGTCGCCAATACTGCAAGAACACGCAAATCGATTTATTGGGTTAAGGGACGTTTTAAAGTAAAGTTTAATTTTTTGCACTCTCTTGTAACGTTGGCACCTTACTTTTATTTATACATAATATATACACATTTTACACACATGTGTGTTAAATTTTACAGTGATTAATTAAATTTAAAAAATAAAACTTTAAAGGGTTACTTTAATCAAAAATCTAGTTACGTGTTCTTGCAATATTGGCGACGACATATTCCGTACGGAGTAAAAGTAAGTACTGTAATACGAATACTACCTAACCTACCCTAACGTACATTCTGAAAATACAGTGGTGTAGAAGTATTGAACTAGACAATAGAATTCACAGTCGCAATTTAAATTTAAAGTAAAGTAAAGTATTTAAAAGTAAATTTTGTTTGAAACATACACATTTTGCCGGCGAAATTAGGGAATTATGATTACACACTGACTACTCGCAGACTAGTAATTATAAACATGTTATTTACATAGTTACGTGACACTGTTACCAACTTCTTAATGGGATATTGTTGTTTTAATAACATCGTTAACACAATTCCAACGTATTCGAACAGACGGTTAAATAAATTTCTTGGAAAACTGTCTTCCAAGTTTGTCTACAATGAAAATGAAAACATTCGAAAATTTTCATTTAAGACAATATCACATTGATAAAAAATGAGGGACCTGTAAACATACTACAATAATAATACTTGGAACTACGCAGTAGATTTGCTACAAAGAATTGCATGTAATATATTTAAAGAATACTGTTCATTTTAGAGTGAGAAATGATGATTATTACATATTTTTATCACATTTATATTATAATAAATAGATTTTTGCGAATTTAATATTTTCTGGCTGACGAGATCTAAGAATGCATGCTTTGTAGACGAAGATTCGTGTTGGAATCACAGTTTTTAGAGTTTTGAAAATTGAAAGATGTAATAGTTGATCCCTAATAGCAATCCAATAGTAACTCAGTAGCAGTTGACCGACAGCTAGTTCGCTATTTCATACTTATATACTCTATTTACAAAATGCGTCATATTCAGAATGGGGAAATCTATATGCTCCAATTTCGGAGAAAACGTGGCAAGAAATTTGGTATCAAATGAATTTATTGATTAAGATGAATGCATTGGGTCGACTATTATATTTATTGTTTGAATACAGTTATAATATAAAATTATGAGTACAATTTTGGGGGATGCAGAGCAAAAATGTTTCTTTCCACTGTGATCCAAGTGCATATTTAACCCTAGCTGCACAGTGAGAACATTATCGACGGAACGTGCCTGACGGAATGTTTTCAAAGTGATTACGGGAGATGGCATCATTTTCATCGGAGAATATTTAATCGTTCACTTTGACCTTGACAAAAGGTCGTGGTTATACGTTTTCCAATAACTATACTTTGCTAGTGCATGCTTTGATTCGTCATTTTAACCATCGGTTGAATTTTATTTAAAATAAACATTTTATAAATATAGAAGAACATGAGAACAAAACAATGAGCTAACTAACTGATGGTGATTTGTTATCGGTTAAAAATAAAACATTCTAAAAATGCGAGCAGACTTGGACAAAAAACGAGTCAAGAGTTTCCATCCCTGACTTGCGCCACCCACTAAATTAAGCTGTGGCATATTTTAAATCAGAACATATTCAAATCTATATAAGTCCGTCATTAAAAAAAATAAAGTTATGTTTAACTTCTTGCTGGTGTGATTCACTAAATCTCGTTTATCGCAGATATAATTAGAGGCAAACAATTTTTATCGTATCCACTCCAGTTGCCAAAGTATATTTGCAATAACTGTTAATTTTCCATTCTCTGATAGAAACATGAATATTACTTTTTTACTATTACTACTGCAATTTCATATTTGTATATGGTATCGATTTTATGAGTTATGTACTTTTTTAATCCATCAAACCCATTTATATTGTACAATACAATATATAATATAATGTGATACAAATATTTATTCAGGAGGTTATTATTTATAAACATCAATATTATAATCAAGGCTGTGTTTTAATGAATAATTTTAACTTGTAATAGACACTGTTTAAATTATTTTCCTGGAGTACACACATATACTTCAAAATTTTCTCTACCAGAAAATGCATACATATCAGTGCACAACGCCATCGATATATTATAAGTTTTATGTCAACAAATAACAATTATCAACTACTACAAAAAAAAAATTATAGGATGTATTTAGTTTAATAATTTAATTGAAATAAACAAATGACAAAATCGTCAAATAACGATGTTTACAAGGACCTTTTGCATAGATGCTAGACAGGTAAACCAATGTTACAATATAATTATGGGTTATAAAAATACAAGGCAATTTTTATCGTACGAAAATTCAACGACAAAATTTTATATGTTTGGATGAGTACGTCATATCTTATTTGAAAACACACGAAGTGTGTTAAAATGGTAACAACACGTCGACCAATTAAAATTAATTTATGCCAGTTTAATGAATCTAATTAATATTTTAATGAAAATACTCAGCACTAAATCAGTTTTTTTTTATTTTTCAGCTGGTAAAGATTCGCCTCTGTGAATATATGAAATAATATTTTTAGTGATAATTTTAATTAAAGCGTCACTTTTTTAAGTAACGAACTTGATGTATTAGTAAAGTTTCGATTAATTATATCTGCTCTATAAGTAACTTACCAGAAATGGAAAACATAGAGGAAGTTGAACAAAATAACAAACAAGACTCTATCTAGTCCATTGCAAGTAACATATTTAAGTGCGGACCAAAGTTAAAAAATAGATGAATCGTTTAAGGAGAAAAAAAACCATCCTTTAATAGTTTTTAAATCTAAGCAAATTATTGAAGTAAGAATATCTTTTGACAAGTATTTACTAAAATAATTTCAGAAAAAGAGTGCAAAAACATTATATGTATGTAGAAAGGTCACATTGACGTCTTCAAAATTCACTTGGTGATACTCATAATCATATTCAAAGTATTTTTGATTGACTTAACTTATATCGTTAACACTAATTCACTCAACATAAATAGTATAATATTTAGTATATATATATATTTAAGTTTTTGATCACCCGAAAAATAAGTAAATGGTTTTGTCAGTATGCAGTTATGATGCAAACAATATGAATGGAAGGTATTAATAAATATACTTATTATTCCAAGCTCATGAGAACCTAATAAGAGAACGACGAATGGCCTCAAGAAATGGGTGGGGTCAGACGAGGGATTATCGCTTTGCCATCTCGTGGCGCAACCCGCAAATAACTTCATCATTTAATATTGTGATGACGCCAATTTATAAATCCACCGTTTGTGTGGATCCAATGAAGAGAAATAATCTTGTTTAATGGTAATTGAGTCAATAACGCTTACCCTAGTCTTTTCATAAAATCAATATTATTGTGATGTTCGGCAAAGTTTAGTTGTAATGGTACATTATAATTTTGTGTTACTTTTTTTTAAACATTTTAACTGTTATGAGACATTGCGGTTTTTTTATGATACAGATAAAAAATTGATAGACGGACGTTTAGTTACATGTATTACTAAACATGTGTATTCTCAATTAGCTGCACATTGGAGACTGCCCTTTTTTGTATACTATTAGGAGGATAATGAGCCAAAAAAGTTCGTTGTATACGGACAAGTCAGAAGATTGGAGACAAAAAAAGCTTTCAAGAGATGAATGTATAAAATTACGATGTGTTATTTTACATAAAAGTTTAATCCGGATAGTATACTACATCCATAAAACGGATGAAATTATGCTGAAGCAAATTGATCTGGTTAAAATTTTCAAAGTTTAACGATAGTTGTCAAGATTGACAGAACGGTCAGCCTCGCTAATAAATATGTTTCATAAATCTGATTAAAATTGATAATATTTTTTTGTTGTTACTAGTAGGAATTATCCAACCTAAAAAATAAGCTTAGTGCTCCGTTAAAATTTTTGGGTTTACGAAGTGTTCCATCACAGAAAAGGTTTGGGAAACCCTGGTCTAAATCAAGCTTAGAAGCTTTAAAAGATTGGGTAAGTAGTTTATAAATGACAATTTTAGAAAAAAATATCCCAAAAAGTATCAATATGGCAACGTTATTGCAATTTTGTATTGTAGTCCTGTTTTTAAAAAATAAATTTATTAATAAAATAATTTTTCCTAGTTAAGAAAATTAGATGCAACTTGCTTATTGGGGAGTTACCTACTTATTCTTGGTGAATTTACCAGTTGATATTCTAAGACATACCAGTGATAATTATATTAAAGAACGTTACAAAAACCTTCACGGTAAATTTTACGTCACGTAACGTATAGTGTAGAAACTGTAGAGGATTTTATGATATTATAAACGACATGTATGCATAACTAAGGCAAGAAAATGGCGTCAGTGTTTGATATACTGAAACCTCAACAAATTAAGAACAGGTTAAAACATAATATTTCCGAAAGAGCCTTGAATTATACTAAATTTTATATGTCGGTGTGTTCCGCTAATATTTTAATTCTATTATGTCTAATTCGGTTCAATAACAACGGCCGTGAAAAATATACTAAATATTTTCTATTAACAAAATCAGACATCGCCCCAGGAACAAAAAAAAAACAATACACAATGAAGATTTCAAATAATAAAAAAAAAAATCAGATGTAACATAACTGTGGCTTCAGAGTCAATAAGACCCCACAAATTAATTTGATTAAAAGATTTTTATAATTGGTATGGCATATTCTATGTAGGTATTAATTATAACGAAGTAAAAAATATACTCTACTATAAAAGGACATATTTTCCCGTCATCCACCCCAACAGTAGAGCATACGTATACATACAACGTAAAGATAATATGTATTTACGAAAATTGGTTATCGTATAACACATTGTGCAGCTAGTCTTGTATTTTTGAAAATTTTAAAATCCTTCAGCGGCAGAATTTGGATTAACCTCTCGGTGACTGAAAAGACAAAAATGTAAAATGTATGTGAAACTAAAAAACATTCTTCAATTTCCCAAAAAGCCTAAAAATATAAATTCGAATAAAGATTTTAATATAACACTTTTTGGCATTCTTGTTTATCCTAAGCTTGCCAACGTATTATATCTACCTTACCTTATAAAAAGCTCACCTACTCACACTGAGTTGGTTCAAACATTATTTAAACGGGGCGTGATATTAATTATCTCATATTCTACATGAATACGGCGTGCTTACAACGATTCCAACAAGTGGATGATTATAATCACGAAACCTCGTTATATTGTTATCTATAAAAAAGACGATTTAGTTCTCACTCTTTTGGTGAGCTTTTAAGTGTTATTAGAACTAACTCTACATATAAAGGTACGAGAAGTGATCTTACAATTTATTGTAGACACATTTTCCCTACATTAAATATAAAATTTAATTCGTTTAACTCGTATACATAAAGATTTCTTAGTTCTCTACATCCGCTCCCTAAGTGTAGCATGTGGGCCTCCGAAAAATTCAGCGTAAGTTGTAGCTAACAAGCAGAGAACGAAATAGGCAAACGACCGGCGCACAATAACTGGTAAAAGAAGGAAATCCGTAACGGAAAATCCTGGCAGGATTGACCATTAGATATTCTTTAAGATTGAGAACCACTGTATTTCAAAATAATTTTCAAGGATTACGGGAGTATTTATGATACGTAGGACTAAGCAATTCTTGTAATAAAATTTGTGTATTGCGTTAGTAGGAAGTTTAAATTTAAACGGTTATTTTAACAAGCGTTGCATTTGTTATTAATATCAAGAAAGAGACTTATTTTGGAAAGAAGATAATAAGGCAATAGAAAATAAATAGGCACTAGTAATAATTTAAAAAAATATTTTGACATTGAAAAATATACCGAAATAATATTTTTATTGTTTTTGACATCAGTCAAGTCTCTTCAATCGTGCTGTAATATCTACATACCTACACATAAGGAGGGATTAATCAATTCGTTACACTATAATTGAAAATGTCCGCCGTGAAATATTAACGGATTTAAGTATTATAATTTTATTTGCACCAAGCAACGGATATAATATGTATTGTATTTCTAACGTATAATTATTGTAAAGTTGTAATTTTTAATGAAAAAAAATAATATATATATACATCGTAGCCATAAGGCAATAAAAAATACAATCAATATCTCAAAATCTAAAATATTATAACACTAGAAAGGTCAACCAGATGTGGTCGTCAAACCTTTGGTTGCCGATATCCGATATATCGGCTTTTATCTCACTGGTGTCATTTGCCAGAACCTATAACTAATTCGATATCATTATTAAAGACAGGATATATGTATACATATATATATACCGCATAATTTTTAGTGGTCTGTATAGTATTGCCTCCCCGGTAGCATATAGCTTAGCGTGTGTGCCTTGCAATTTGGAGAATGTGCGTTCGATTCCCATACGCCTGATTTTAAAAAATCCAAGAGCGGTGGAATGCTGGACTGGATGCCCATTGGGTTAAACAATTATCTGACAAAAAAGTCTTGTAAAAAATAATCTTTCAAGACATATCTTCACATTGCGTAGATCCATGGACTCCATTTTCGGAGTGAATATCTTCACACTATGCAAGTCCATGTACTCCTATTTTACATCAATATCGTATAAAAAATAGTATTGCAAGCATTGTCTAGTCCTATTATCTCCAGGTTTGTGTTTCCCGGGGGTTAGAGAATTTCAGCATTTCTGAATATGAGTCGCAAAAAACTCAGATACCAAAGGGTTAAATTGATAATCAGTGGTCTATCACAATATGAGAAAAGCGAGAAACATTTTATGTAAAAGGATTTAGTCTATTAATTGCGTATTCATGCTACAATTGTACCATTCTTACGATATTGCTAACGCATTCGATTCCAAGCTGTAAAGTATAGGTTTGTTAAATAACCACAAACTTTAATAGATTTTTTGTTTGCAAATTGATACGTTGTAAAATAGACCGCATTCCCGAAAATAATTTATATGTTATTTGAATATACATTGATATATATATACGTTGATACGTATAAGTAGTGATCTTTTTCAAAGTAAAATTAAAATCAATAAAAATCCAAAAGATGTGAAAATCAAACTCGCATTTCCTGGACGCGAGGCGAGCACGCTAGTCTCTTGGCTACCGAAGAGACGATCATTGTGTATTTATGTGAACTACTAACGGATATAATTTTATTATCATGGTAAAAAATAAACGATTTTATGTTGAGATTTAACTCTGGTTAATTGAAAAAAATCCAACATGATTAGTTAAAAAAATCATTGTGCGTGCACAATGACAAATTATTTTTATGATGATAGCCATCATACAACTTCATTTAACAATGCAAAGTGCAACACCAGGCCTACGCATTGTTGTTAGCAATATAATTACCATTTATTATTTCTAACAACATCACCCACTACGTGATAAAACACCTCATATCGTTAAAGGCGTTTGTTTGCAAGATCAAATTGATATAAATTGTTACAATATAAGAATGAAAGAAGAGTTAAAAAGTCAAAGAATTTTCCCGCAAGGTTTTATTGTCACAGTGCGACACGCTATGCGCGTGTAGGAAACAAATAATAACAGAATTTCGTATTATTTTCATTTTATTTCTCACTAAAATAAACGCGTTCGTTCGATAATGCAATTTTACTGCAGTGAAAGTGTTTGATTAAAATTGAGATATATTCACAACATGCGATTTGGTACTATGAATAAAACGAGACTTTGTTTATATAAGATCTCAATATAATATTTGATATTATGCAGGATTTTTGTTTACTGGCTCCTTCCACTTGAAAATCTTGTCGTTGTATAACACTTTCACTGCTCTAATATGTATAATACTTGTATAAGAGTAAAGCTAGTCCATATTACCATGGGTTGACATCTATTCTCATTATTATTTACACCTATTTCACAACGGATCCTCCGATATCTGGGATAATATCATTTATATATTCATGAAATTATATGCAACGTTCTGTTCTTCAATTATTTTTTATATGATATTATACAGTAAGTACATTTCAACACGATGGAGCAGTGTGCTCGGAAGGCTGTCTGACGTGCCTTTGAATACTACGCTGCGATGCATGGCATTGGCGCTGGTATAAACGGCGGAGCCACTACACATGAAAGACGATATTTAAATTCAAATTTGAGTTGTTCGTAGAGACCGAAGTTATTCAGGACCAATCAACCGAGTTTCCGTGTTTAAACTGACGATGTTTGTTTTGTTTTAAGTTCTATGTCTTATATAATAGTATATTTATGTGAAAAATTTCAGGACCTTTATCACTATATCTGCAAGTGTTTAATTACGAGGATTGAAAGGAAATACCTTCTGAAGTTTGGATAATTATTTGAATGTTTAACGTATCGATTTCGACAACTGTATACTCTTTAACCAGGCTTCTAAATTCGTAATGTATCCAAAAGAAAATTAATCTAATGTGCATCTGATATTAAAATTCAATTAAATAAGCAAGCATATGTAGTTAATACATGTATAATATAATTTGTTTATTGCTCTTCACAGAGTAATACCTCACCTATCATACATCCATCAGATGTGGAACCTAATATATTTTAAAACTTATTGGTTTATTAGCCCCTTGTGAGTATATGGAAGATATACTATTAATCAGTAATACATGTTTTAAGTCACGTAGTATTTTTATTAAATTTATATTGCCAATGACGGTTTCATCTGATAAGACTTTGGTTGGAAATGTTTTAATTGTTGAAACGTGTTCAAAATAAATTTTGTGGAGTTAGAATATTTATTTCCAATACATTCAATACTATATAGCTATACATGATATTTACGTTATCAATCAATTGTTCTTAAACTGTTTTATCTTACGATTTACAATGAGACAAAATGACAGAACGTGACATTGATTGTAATATTATGAATGGAATAATAGTAAGCATGCATTGATAATCTAAATTCTAATGGCTATGGGCGTTGAGTAAATGACATGAGTGCAGCGAAATTAAATGCCAACCTGTCATCGCAAATATAGGAGAAAGCTCTCTTGTGCCTGTACAAGTGTGGGACACATCATTGAATTGAATAATAAATATATAAATTATCATATCATATTTAATCAAAATTTGTTTTGATGTTTCAAAAAGAGATGCATGTTCAGCTCTTTGAAACAAAACATTCAAATAAATAATAACTACAGTTATAATTACTAGCAAACTCAACACTTTATATATATAATGCACAAATCATTGGAGAATAATTTTGAATTTCATTCCCCAATACAATAAGGGATTTTATTATATTCCGTGATATAAAGACGTTGAAATTGTGTAGACTAGTCCATGAATAACTTGTTCCCAATGTATTTTGCAGATGCTACAAGCCTATCAAGCATGGATTGTAATAAGCATTTGTCAAATAGATTTTGCAATGATTCAAAACTAGCAACCAAATCAACAAAGCTGATGGTTTATTCTTTCATAGTTTTACAAATATGCAATAAATAATTAGGACGCATAACGTATTTAACAAAAGAACACATGTTCGTAAATATATATTTTTTACTACGTATGTACTATTTTAACATAACCACTACAGTTTTAGACGTTATTTATTCAAGCATGAGTAAAAGGCAGAAAATCAATCAAATATGTAAGAAACGGGAATTGATAAAAAATAATTACTAGTAAATGACTCGACTGCCGGCCTTGACTTGCGCGTAGTTGCCGAAACTAAATAATCATTTAGGACGAGTATTGTGACTATAGATATGATTTGTTACAAATATTATTCTATAGAAAGTCTCCAAGATTATATCTTTACTAAGAATAGCGTCATCTAGGGCACTCCCTTATTTTGTTATTTGTATTTCCCCTAAATGAGCATGAAAAGTTTTTAATTTATTCAAGATTAAGCGTGGATTATGAATATAAAATGAGGGAAACGGGCGGAATGTGATGGTACCGTTTACCAACTATTACAGTTGGTAAACTATGAGAAATACCTATGCAAACAAAAATAACGAAAAATCAATACAGAGAATATTGTTAATTTATAACTGTTAATAAAGCTTATTGAACAAACACCACATATAACTTCTATACAAAATGTATCAAATTATGTATTTTTTTCTCGAGAAGGCTATTCTGGTGGATTATTTTATAAATTTTAACGGTTTCTACCATGACTAGTCTTATGTTCATATATAATTGTGAACCCATATATATATTTTTCTACATACGGAGTCACAATAACTGCGAGTGAAGACAATTTAAAAATTTAAGATGTAACACACCAATTTTGATGTCATTTAATACATTCAAATTTTTCTATCGCACATAGAGCGCACGAAATTCACAAAAAAATGAAATCACACACACACGTCAACCAAATACATGCAGTTAATACACGTTCATCGCGGTTTTTTGTTGCTCCTGAACACTCTACACAAACGATCAACTTCAGACTTTTATCTGTCTGTGTGTAGGAAAAATCGAGCCAATTTCTATTCTAGATTATTTTTACTTATACTACGAAAAATTCGCATTATTAGTCAAAAACAAAAATACGGAATATTGGTATATATATCACAAAACTGTAAGTGAAAACAATGTTACAGTAAATTAAAAATGGAAATCAAGCAATCCCTGGAATGTGACACGTATTAAGTTCTTTGGTTAGAAATTTGTTAAGTAACGAATATTATTAGTGATAGCTCAATTCCTTTTGTGAGGTCTTATTTATATACGATTAGCAATGGCTATTCCCACCAGATTAACAAATAAAAAAGTATGATAAATAGCTTCTATCGAGATTTTTAATAAAACAACATTAAATAAAATGATAAATATATCTATGATATCATCAATTTTGCATAAATTTAAGATTTAAATTACAAATGCATATTGATATGCATTGACTAATAGTTTTGGCTTGGTCACCTCTCTCATGTTACGACCTGTCTCTATGATGCGATGTGATGATAGCAGATAGATAGGTCACAGTAGAACGAGAACCCTTTCACTATTAAGCGCGTGTGTTCGCAAATGCGCGTTCAATTAGGGTCAAATGCATCAATACAGGTAGGTGACACTCTCAGCAATGCACTTCGGAACATGTGGGCATACCACAATGTCAGATTGACATGTATTTATTCTATTTGAAGATAACAAAACGAAAGAAATAAGTAGTAATAGAATATAATTTCTACTGTCAGTTTATTGTTGAATGAGTTGTGATTTCTCACGCGACAGTCACTATGTAGGTAGACAATACTTAAGAATATCTCAACGACATTTTTATAACAGTAAATGTAGTAAGTATATAATTCATACACTATCATTTTTATATTGTCGATTGAATTATACAAGCCTATAGGAAAATATAGGATTTCACATTGATCAATGACTAGAACCAGATGTTTATTCGCAAGATTATGTGACAAGTAGGGCTCCATGCTCTACGTTTATAATAGAATACCTAATTAGAATAATGCAGTATTTACTGTGTGACGTACTTTATGTGTGGCGATTTAAAGTACGAAAAAATGCAAGTGGCCTCTAATTGACTAAACATATACATATTATTTTAATTATGTTTTTTTTAAATTATGTCCTGCAGTATATAATAATAAGCTGAGTCAAACATCGTGGAAGTTTTATTGATTTACTTGAGAGAGAGAGCAATAGAGTTTGCTATTTGAGAACTGCTTTATACCATATTCGTACCCAACGTGGAGCATATATATCTACACATTGTGAAGATATCCACCCCGAAAGAAGAGTATATGGATATCCGCAATGTGAAGACGTCTTGACAGATTTTTTTTTTTATTTATTAGTTCTTTGTTTAAAGTATTGTTCGTATTGATACACCTTATCATCTAAAATGAAAGATTATTATTTCATATCTATTTATTCCCGTTAATAATAATTTTTCACTTATATCGATGTCACACTTTAAAAGTTGAGTTAAAAAAAAATACGAATGACCTAGACGCCTTATGAACCACTCTATATTACTGATTCACTGATATGGAAGTTGTTTTGCGTTATGTGCCGTATATTATCGTAAATGTTTGACAGGCTATCGTTTCCGTTAAATATCAAGTTATTAGATAAAGTACTTAGCATTGAGCGAGGGGGTCAGTTGAGAAAGTTTAACTAAATATAATGATTGATTGGTATGCAAATTTATTACAGAAGCTTTAATCATTGAGTACGTGACGATAATACGTCAAATAGCTATTTTACGAAATATTTCTTATAACACTGTCTTATGTTATTATAGAGAAAGGTATAATTTTTGAATCGCTAATCCTGCATTCTTACACAGTGATGGGATTTCAGGTCACTCTTTTCGCGAGTTGAAATTTCCCCAATAATAATAAATGTAACACTTTTAAATTTTGCCATAATGAGAAATTTCTGTGATGTATTGACGTATGAGACGCCTTTAGGAATCTCTACCGACTAAACCTGACTAACAAGTAATTTGATTTAATCCTGTTGCATTTGCTATAAAAATAATGTTGCTGGTAAGTATTTTTAAATACGAATTTATGGATAAATTGGAATGAATAATGAATAGGTAAAGAAAAATTAAAAATCTTTGCTTCCTAGTATGGTGTTTGTTAGTTTATAATAATATAATTTATAATTTTAAATCGAGAACTCAAAAAATTGAATGGTGGTGGAAGATAATTTAAGAATATGTGTATTAACCACAATAGATTTTTTAAATTACAAATATTGAACAAATAGTCGGAATGGAAATTCATAGCGTTCGTTACATTATCCTGCGGAGACTAGATATAAACGATTTTATATAAATCATATTTATTTCACCATATCCGCTCTGAGCGTAGAGAATATGGATTTAGCCTATTTATGTCATGTCACTAATAATAATAGAGTTCGTAAAACGATATTTTAGATTCATTATTTTCGCACATATAAAATAAAATATTTTTTTATTTATGTGTAATATACAAAATTGATAAAACACAACTTAATTCCCTAATTTCAATCAAATTATTGCACATATAAAATATAATCCACATAATTAGTATTATACCGATAATATTTTTCCTCGTATTATTAATAGCTGACATATTTAATCGATAAAACAATATTACCTGCATTATATCGTGAATGTTTTAGAGTGAGTAATATAAATTTATTAACATTTAATAAAATTTAACATGCGAATTCATTCGTATATACAAAAAAATAAGTACGCCAACAGTTACAACAGACAGGATATACTAAACTCTACACCGTTCGTAAAGATTTTTGAAAAGAAAATGACACAGAAATTAATATAAAAACACCATATGAGAAATTTCAAAGGGTAGGTCCCAAAAATAGCCGCTTCTGTAGATGCCCACAGAAATGCGTGAGAGCGCATTCAGGAAGTACTATAATATACAATAATTGTATTCCGGCATTCCTGATGATGCACAGAACGTGCAAATGTCTTTTGAATACAATAAATTTCAATCTGAACTGCCACTATCCGTGAGGAGTTTTTAAAATTGAAGATTTGTTTAGCCGTTTTATGAACACCATTACCAAAAGTAATTATCGGTACTCGATCGCTGATAGATGTGTACACAAATGGTGCTATTTAAATATATAATATAGAAACATATTAGGCAGAAGAGCAGGCACGTAAATTTAGCGACGATATATTGATTACTTTGACATTTTAATTCCTATTACGATAGGTAATATATACGAGAAAAAGCAATAAACTTCAATATATTTCTATTAATGGGGAAAAGGAGATTATATAAATATATTCTCCAATACAAACTCGAAAACGTTCGCAGTTTACAGTTAATTTTAAGCTATTATCTAAATGCAAAACACGGGCAGAGAAAAACTGTTTCGACGCCGTGTTTAACTTTCCCGATAGATAATGATTATCTAAAATATTGACGGATTGGCCTAGCTATCGGCAAACACAGGCAATGCGTGAGAAAAGTTCAACACGCTCGCGAGGCTTGACTTCACTAGATCGATTAAAATAATAGCCAAAATGTATATTAGCAAGAAGTATCTACACACCTATCGAATAAGTGACATTTTGTGTAAAAAAAGCTAGATTGAATTTAGTATATACATATTTACATTTGGGCGTAACAAAACCATAGCGTGTAATAATTGAAAGTTGACACGCTATACGAAGATAGTGCACTAACATAGTAAAGATATTCCAAATGAGCTTATATTGAAAAAAAAGTCCCCGCAAATTTATGTTAATAATAGCTTTAATGTATATATATATATATATAGCAAACTTTGATGACGTATTGAGACGGCAGATGGGTTGGCTACACAACAAACCCATAGCTCTAGGGGCTCGTTGTTAAGCCCCACCGTGTAAATAATCGGTGGATAATATCATTGGGTTACTTATTACTCTATTGTTAAACGGAGAAAAATGTATTTCAATTATAATTATTTAAATTATTTATGGTTAATAATAGTGTCACAACCGTAGTAGCTAGCGGAAAAACCGATCGACCCGCAGAATTTTAATGTAATCTAATTTTTCTTAGCAATATAATTGAAATATTTAATCTATAGTGTACTCGTATAATGAAATTTAGAAAATTTATGTTTTAAGTATGTATCTAGTGTGTATTTATTAATAAATTAAATAAATGATTCTGATGATAGTAACTTACATTTTCACTAGAGTATTCATCATTGTTGACGAGTGAACTTTATTAAAAGCTTTTAACAATGCCGAATTGTGACCTGAGTAAAAGACAGAATATCCAAGCATAAAATGCAGTAGTTCCACGAAATACGACATGCAAGGAATATTGTTTGTTCAAAGTCCTGTTTGATCAATGATTAAATTATTATGCAAATATCGTCGCCCAAGATGGGAGGATAGGCTTTTCGAATTCTGTGAAAATGATGTATAAACTTTCTTTGGTACTTTTGATTTTAAAAATAACTTGAAACATTACGACAAAAAAGACAGGTGAAATTATTAACGATCTATTATTTTGTTTGTTATGTTGTGCCTAAGCATTTCTAGCATTACAGCCTTAGAAATCCTATAGGATGTTCTAGAACCATTCTATTTTTTGTATATACACATTATAAGAATATCTGTAACAGTTCCGGTGTTTCTTTCATCTAAGGTAGAATGAATATCTCAATACCGTGGAAACCATAACTCAATATTATAATATAAATGTATTATTATAATGAAAAGGAACAACTTTGGTGAATATGATTTTTGGATAAATTATTTTTATCTTCAACTAATAAATGGCGGAGAGTTCGATACTATTTTTTTCGACAAGGAGTTAATCCGATAAGTAGAATCATAAAATGGATAAATAACACTTGCTTTCAGTTATAATTTACTAACTAAAAGAAAAAATTCACTATCTTAACAGATATTTATATACTGTCTCAAATAATTTTATGAAATAATAATGAAAAAAAAAATGCACGTATTTTATACAATTAAATTATCTTATCGATCGGAATCAAGCTTTCAAACGATGGAATATCTAATATATCAATAATATTTCTGGCTGTAGCAATGGTTGGACTGTAAGATATTAACCAACGAAACATTATAAACGTTATTATTGCAAGGTATATTGGCAATATGTAAATTCATTTACTTATATTAAAAATAGTAAAGGACGAAATGTGACTATTAACGTATACGATTTCAGGGTTCGATTGATATATGTCACACAAAACATTGGTGGCAAAAAGTATTGGTCTTTCTTGCTTCAAATTTGATACTAATACAGGTTTACAAAACAAAAACATGACCAGATCTCTGATACATGTTAGTCATTTATACGTGTACGTAGTTGCATTCCACGTATTTTATCGGCAAACATAATTTAAGCGCCATGCACCTTATAATCATTAAAAAATAAATCAAATCTGTGTCACGTATTGTGGCTAAAACGTAATGCATAGCAGGTAAGAAAAATTTCACACATGCGTACTGTCAGTCGAATGTTAATTAGTATCGTTTGTTTCAAATACTTTGGAAAGGTTGAGATGAACTCGAAATAGGCGAACTCAGCATGAAAAGAATTAGCCGACAAAGTCACTGCCTGTTTTATCTAGAAATTTGAATCGAGTTATTATTCTTTCGACGAAAAAAATGGCGGCAGTTTTTAACGAGACGTGAGAAGTAGAATCAGTATTCTAAAATAACTGTTCATATATTCATTAGCAGTATCTTTATGTTAGAATATGAAATTATTTATTTAATACTTTCGCTCCAATTAATTAAAACAGATTTTGTTTTGGCTGTATGCCTAATTTGATTAGGTGACTTGAATAAATAACAACAATTGAATCAAGATTCTTTGCCCTTTTCCTATTTAGGCCACTTTTGTATTTTAGTTAGATTATACATCTATTAGAGAGTAACTGTATTATGAAGAGAATTTTACTGATTTTAGTGATGAGTAATAACATAAACAAATAATTTTTAATTAATGAAAGTTATAAAGCACCATATTTATTTCAGAAACTTAATAATTTACGTGACGTTTATTCAATCATACATTGAGAAGAAAGTGCACTAGTGGATATATAAAATCATTTTATGAATTTTCTGTAAAACAAATCACAATACTCAAGGACCATGTTCAACAGCTAGGAACTGGAGAGTTTTTATTGGAGACCTCGTGCAAGTCATTGATTATAAACCGAATATATTTTAGTAATATCACATAACAAATTTAAAAATGCCTTCAGAATATATACTTGCATTTCGCCATTTTCTTGCGAAATAACAATAATGAGAAAAAGTGAAGCATCTTTCGAGAACTTATAAGAGTTATGATACAGTTAGATCCATATATGATTATAATTATGAATATGTAACTATGATAGTTATTATTACATAATTGTGTAAAGCCGTATACTTTTAAGTCATTGCAAGCCATACAAGACACATGTCAGAAAACTTAATCTATCCCGTAATGCATTAAAACAACGCGCGAAAACTAAATAGGTCATTTGAATTAAATTGTATATTTGTAAATTATTCAAAATTAAACTAATATTAGATTATTAGATATATAAAAATAAGACGACATTTAATTATTGCACTAATGCTATAACAATAATAAAAACAACATTAGAACGAAATGAATCCAAATAATTTCAATAATGAAACTATTCCTATTTCAAAAAAACCATACTTTTAAAATGCAAACTGATTATAATAGATTCTTTCTTGTGTTATTATCTTGAAATAGATATTTGTTTTGGTAGATTTTTTAGTTAAAAAGAGGCATATGTACAGTTACATGATATGCAATGTAGCATTAACGTTATATGTTGCAATGGTAAGATAGATATAATGTAATTAGATACGAATGGTTTAAAAAACAAAGGCCAAATTGCAGCGAAGCAAATGCGTATAATTTGACACGGGAACGTGCAGTATAAACTCGTGAGAATGCAACTGTAATGAACTGTCACACGTGGTCATTGCGCGATGATAATTGCATTACAATCTATCTGTCACATCGCCGTACGACTTGGTCAGGTAACAGTTAGACGAAACGCTAGGTACCACACGTGTGGCGCGGGAAGAGGGCGTGAGACGCGACTGCGTGACAACCAGAGGTTTATCAGCGAAATATGAAAATAATGATACTTACCTGTGTGAATCTGTGCTGGGTAAAAAATAAAGTATAAACATTCCAATTAGGTTAATTGTGTTAAAAATTAGAGACGAGAACCAAATATCGCTGCACTCATACCCAATTATACGTTAAATAAATCATACGAAACTATGAAACGCATAGTTATTAACTAATATTCTTATTTTCAAAAAAGTAAGTTTTAGCTGATATAATGAGTCATTTTTATGCAAAAGCTGGACAGCATCTTCTATAACTTTTATATACTTACTTATTTTTATAAAAAAAATGAGTAAGGCCGGCGCTAGGACAGCAAAGCGACAACAGCAGAGCGTCGGCAACAGATATCTAAAATAGCTATAAATAACTGAGTGAGGAAGTTCGGCAGCGCGACAACACGTGTGGTCATAACACATTATTCACATATCTATTTATAGCTATTTAAAATCTCTGTTGCCAACACTCTGCTGCCGTCGCTCTGTCGCCATCGCATCAATCGTAGCTCCGGTTTAAGAAGGGCTAAAACGTGAATTAACCCTTTACGACGATATTGTTTTATATTCTATAATTGATTATACTCTTTAAACCAATATACAATATATACTTTCAAATTGAGAAGTACAACTTACTACATTGACTTAAAATGTAAAATATTATATACATATTCTCCAAAACTTGTTAAAACAAAATCTTGAATTTAAGATATACAAAATAGTATTACTGAGCATGAAAATTAGCCTACTGTCTAAACTAACGAATTGTTTACCATGTCAACTCAGAGCACGAACATATGGACAATCTCAATGTGTAGATTATTTTAATTAATTAATTTATCTATTCCGTGGAAATTAGTTGTCGTCCAATAGTTTAACGTACTGGCATATCAGACTTACATTGATTTATTTTTATACAGTTGTAGGTTTTGAATGCTCGACGTTAATAAGCATATGTAAGCGCGTACTAACTCAGCCACAGAGGCTACAATTACTGACATAACTAGTTAATTAATAACTCACATTATCATAAACTGCACTTTATATAATGCCCCAATTTCAACATTATAGTAGAATGTTTACAAATTATCTTTGATGCACTCAACGTCATATATCCGCTGTCAGAATGACGTTCGTTAATAAAAATGACCCATTGTTCTCCTCTGAAATGATTTCACATTAAACTAATAAAAAAAATAACTGTCAGCGAGATTAAATTGTCAATTACTCTAATAAACGTACTTTTATAAATAGACTCATTTCAGTCTACGACGCCATTATTGTCTATTGTTGTAAAAGTGGATGCGATAAATTATGTGCCAGTGAACCAAAACATGTTCTATGCACGTTATTTGTCTTGTTTTCCTAGTAAAGTTTTACACGTTTATAATATATTTCAGTGTGATTATAAATAATGGATATTACGAAAAATCAAATTCAAAATAAGCTTTAATAAATTATTGTGTAAGTATAGTGTGACTGTGTTTGAAAAAATATATATCCGTTACTGCCTAAAGCTTTCCCAGAAGACTACACAAGGTACTCAGCCTCTAATCGGTGACTTGCGAGTTTATATCCCGCTACGTCAGGTGTAACTCATATGTTTTAAACGTAATTAGAATCCCAGCCATGTACTATGATGGATGTGTCCGGAAACCCTGGATTCTACTTGTTTCTTTTTCCAACATGTGAGTTTTTATCCACAGAATATACTCAGTGAAATTAAAGGATACCGGCATGGCCCAGGAGGATACGAAGCTACTGTCAAGTGCCAGAGAATTTTGGAGGCGTTACGTGGTAACCATATACCCAAAATATGGAGCGAATATTTTAGATAGAGAGAGAGATTCGGAGTCTGGTAATGTGCTGAAGGTAGATATTTGTTTAATCTCGTTATAACTCGTTTCATTTAGTAATTTGGACGTGGTCGTTGCCTTATAGTTTCTTTATAAAACTATCCCCAGTAAAAGAACTCATGCAATTGCATAACATGGAACCACCGAAATACTTTCTTATATTACTCAATACTTCATAATTATGTTTTTTTTTCTTACTTATAATCTTGTTGATGTGTCCCCGAAGTACTGTAATGTGGATTCATTGATCAAATACGAATAAATGTGGTACTGGCAGAAAAATATCTGAGTTTAAACTAATATAACAAAGAAATACTTCGTATACCACAAAAAAACGAAATGAAAAAACTCTCTATAGCCAAATAAATCTATTAAATCGAATTCTGAATAAGTGTTAATAAGAATTAAATAAGAATCGAATCGAATAAGTATTTTTTCAATGTCAACATTAGTTAATTTAGTAGTAACATGAAAACATAATATAGAAATTGATATAAGAATAGTGATCGAAGAGAGTTTTTTTCATCGTCTCTCAAATCTGTGTCATGTGGTATACAAGTTATCATTATTTACAAGTTATTAGAGATGTAGTATGTATAAGAGAAATAATGCGCTGACAAGAAGAAAATTTCTCAACTTTAGATCTTTAGATTGCTGGCAATAGAAACCTTAAAACATGCTATGAAAATAATTATCAACCCAAAATCGAATGACAATATAACGAGTTGAAGATTTAAATTGTGGATGAAATTATGGAAGTGTATTAAATAAAATTTCTAATCAACATTGAAATCTGTGACAATAACCCCACACTGGGAGGGCTTATGTCGTATTGGATTTGATATGACAAAGCTTATTGATTTTTTCATAATACATAGACGTGTATCCAATTATTGCTACTTTCTTCGTTTAATTAGGTATCATGGGTGGCTATAGTCGATTCACGACAGAAACTAGTTAACTGATGACGATCGATTTCTGACGAGCGATGACGGATGAATGATGAACGATAATACCTGTCAACTGAACAGTTCCAGTCATTGTATTTATAATTATCACTATATGAACCAGGATTTGCGAAACACGTTTATCGAAAGTAAGTATTAATTACAGGCGATATCTTGAGCAATAGAAACAAATCATTCAAAGATCGCAAGATCTCGGCCGAAGTAGATGATCGACCGACTTATAAGGAAAGTGGCCCAAATCGCCAATATTCGGCATTTAATGATAACACTATCACTCGTTTATAGAGTGCTAACCGGTTTTAATAATAAAAAAAACGAATGCAAAATTATTTACGTACACATGTTGTACTTTGCACAGCCTTCGATTAGTAGAAAACGGCAGCATTTTATTCAGGTGGTATTGCAATAACAAATCGTATCTGTTGAAATTAAAATACCTATTGAAAAAAAATGAGTGGTTTATTTTAAATTAAACACACGAACGCAGTTTAAAGCAGCGATTTAAAATAAAGACATTGTAAATTATTGAATAATAAAAGTTAAAACTTTCTATGTACCCGTAAAGAATAAAGTTTGATTTTGACGAGGAATGGTAGTTAGTTATAAAAAAATGAATGTTGATTTTGATAAAGTCATAGATTTGAATTCACGACCTTGATGTACGTGACGTTTTCCACTTATGTACGGCAGGCGACAAACTATGTACACGCATTTTAAAGTTTCTATATTATCTGTTGTATTCAAACATCAGTAATGAGGGCGTATACTATGTTTTAATTATTTACATGAGACTATCTTTTACCTCTTGGCGAGTGTGGACGAAACGTTTCGTTAAAACAAAAAATAGTTCCAGACGAGTATGGGCACACCAGGGAATCAGCGCCTATTATTGAATTATGGTGTCCACACCTAGTGAAGCATATGGATCTCAACATTGTGAAGATTTCTTCTCCAGAAATGAAGTATAAATGTATCGTTGCATTGTCAATAAAAAATTTATTGTAATTTAAACGATAATAGATTGTGAATAAAAAAATGCTGTACCTATGTAACAACATCCATGGATTACTTGTACCCCAGTAGCAATGTACCAAAAACGTTGTAGAGATAATAATATAGTACGCATGATTTCTTGATTAGTTTAATAAATTATTTTATTGTCAAATGACAACGCGTCTTGGCTGAAAATACAATAGCATGTGCGTAGAAAGAAATCCAAATTAACGGGTGTGACAGATGGCGCCAACCAGTTCCAATTAGAGTGCAACGCTCGCTTCGATTTCATGCCTTGATAGAGAATTTAATAATAAATGCAATATATTCTAGCTACAATACGAAACGATCATATAAATAATAATAGCACACCTAAGCAAGTCAATAAAAGCTCATTAAGCTGGACGAAAGCAACGTTTCTTTCTTACGCACATATGATATATTATTTATGGAACAATAAATACTGCTTACTTCCTCATAGAAGGTCGTAAGTCTCTACCGATTCACGGCTGGATTAAGGCGCACAAGGCAATTTTTCTCGATATAAATATGCTCAACGAATCTACGGCGACATGTGTCTTCAGTTTATACTATCTACTTCATAGATAGTACCATATTTAGCTATCGATTACTCTTCATATAAATATACATGACGTGTTTTATTCGTAAACAATGTGGTATTAATTTGTGTGTTTAAATTTTTCAAAGGTGACCATAGGCCAGTTTAGGTCATTCATAAACGATGACCATATGTATAAAAAAGCACACCACGGCTTTCTTTTCTTTCTGTTGTATAATCAACACCGAGTATGCGGTCAATAGAAATCAATAAACACTACGTAAATCTGAAAAAAAAAAATAATTATACTTCATAGTCCAATTTATTTGTCGTATTTTTTATTATGTATTCGTGTAGTGTCAAGCATGCATATAACGTTTCGATACGAGAATGCAGTCTTTTTTTCATCTCTCACCCACCGTCAATACTAGAAGAACGCATCAGTTGAATAGTTTATATTTGAGGCACACTGCAAAATATTATTCAAATATCAGACAGTTATATCTAATGTATCGTACAATTATACTTCACTCAATACTTATATGCCAAGATGGAAATGATAACCTACTAACAAGTACGTACACGCCAATTTTAAATTAGTGAATCCAAAATTTAGCGGATATGAAGAAAGTTATTTTAACACCTACTCATTATTTATAGGTAACCAATAATATTGAAACATCAGCCGAAGCTGTAATCAGCGTTTGGACAAAAACGATCAATGTCTTTATACACAAAAATATATTAAATCTCTTAACATCAATCGCATTCTAAACCGATGTCGCTGTAAAATGATATGGGTGAAAATTTTACAAATAATTGTAATTGCCCCGTAATTCAATGGATTAAAAAGATAATTTTTTCATAAAGATTTTCATACATACAGTTATTTTGTAGCTTTTTTATTGTAGTTCGTATTGATGCTTACTTTCCTTGATAGTAGAAAAATTGTTTACCTGAAAAAAAAAAACTATTAGTGAAATAATTTAAAGTATTAAGATAACAGTTTTCAATGAAGCTTTCGAGTATGAGTTCGCAATCAATTGAACGTGTTGTTTTGACCAGTCAAACTGTGTTTTCCACATTTTATTCATATCATTAAACATGTATTACTTTGTCATGAGCGATATGTATTTTATAGCCCTATAATATTCAAGTATTCGATTTTAGATGAAAACGTCGCACAACCGGAAAGCTATTTGACGGTAAAAAATATAGTTACTTTTGTCTTGTACAGTCTTTTACACAACATACGAGTTCAATTAAAGATCAGCGGTGTGAATTCCGTTATCTACAACTGATTAACCGGAGTGCTACATGATTCTGTGAGGCGAACACTTCTAATGTATCGCGACATCCAGACGGACTCCCAAGTCATCATAGTGAAAGACAGTCGGCACCGCTATTTTTGCGATATTATCGAACCGTAACCAATCTCCTGATCTCGTTCAGGCCGCATCAAATCAAATCGTTGGTGCGATAAATGGCGCATAAAAATAGACCCAGATAATATAAGCTATGCGGTAAATTTTGCAAGAACACTAAACCTTAACTAACTAAAGCCCAAAGAAATCATAAGTATGTAAAGATTACCCGAACCTAGCATAGAGGATAAATTAATTTTAACGATGTTTTTGAAAATCATACTAAGTACCTTGCATATAGATTCTGAAATATATTTTTTAAAAAGCTAGACGCAAAAAAATCGTTGTTATCATTTACCGCTGATGTCACGAAAGAAAATTGATGCTTAGCGGTCAAAGTGTTAAATACACAATAATTAGTTCTTTAGTAACTCATTTAATAATTAAATCTGATTGTTAGATATACTACATTCATCTCGTTCTACTATTATAATATAATATTTCCCATCATTTCAGAGCCCATTCCCATATTTTAGATCATTGAAATCAAGTAAATCCTTCTTAAAATATTTCCACTTATAATATTTTAACCTTTCTCCTAATTCGGGTAGATAAGGTTTTTTTAAACACAGATTTCAGCAATTATGGATAGGGTCATCCAATTACCACTTACAGATCACAATGTCATGATAACAGTGTTCCAAATACATTTTGGCCAAGAAAATAAAACCAGTCTAAAACGGACGTATGTCACATCTTTGTGGTTCTACACACAAGGTTAAAATTTATTTAATGTTGTCTCTCTATAATTATATCGACAGCAAGCATGAACAAAATAGGTACTGCTTTGATGTTAAACCATACAGTTTAATCTCCAGAAGAAGATAGTAATGTCTAAGAAATAACAAACGAAAAAGAAACGTTTCCTCGAGTATTATAAATGTCATTGTTGATTGCATCTTATAACGAATGTATTATAATAATAATAGTTTACACGCAAGTTGTCGAACAAGTCGATAAACAAATACGTAGTATTCTGTTCTTGTGCCGAACATATTTATTGAGCAAAATATCCGCAGGCCATAATTTTTCATCATATCCAACATAGCGGCTGGCCTTAAAGTAAACATCGCCGTCACTAATATGGCACCAAATAAACATCTCTGGTCAGGTGTTGGCACTTGGAAGTAATTAAAATAATTTATTAAGAGACAAGCATTTGTTTAAGCCTCAGAAAAATGTAATATTATAAAAATATAAAGGAAGAAATTTATATAAATCTCGGCAGAATATTATTATATCATAAATTAATTTATGTATGTAACAATATTACACGCCATATAGCAGGACATAGTATATTGTCATTGAATAAAATTTTATGGTGTTTAAGTGAGTATAGATATGCATAAATGAAAGATGAGATATTACACAGAAAAAATGAGAAAAAGTGTAATCATCAATGTGACAGTCTAGGTCTAGATTAATAATCAGTAAATGAAACATAAGAATATGTTTCGCTAATCAAAACAATGTGTCTTGGTATAAAATTTATTATTGTGAAAAAATACAGAAAATTGATTGCTAACAAAGTGAAACATTCTACTATAGATAATACTAATGTATTTACTATTATATTACATACGTATATTAAAAAGGGGAATTAACTTTGTCAAATAAATTTCACTGAAGAACAATCAATATACACACTTTTAAAATTCCATTTGAGCTTTTTCTTAATTCGAAAATATGTTCGCCTTTACACCTGTTAACGTTTAATGTTTTACGTATTCCTAAAACAAAATTATTTACAATAATTTTGTCATAGTTCAAGTGTTGTAAGCGCATCCATAATCGTGTGTCGTATGTGAATACTGCTTGACGAGAATACTTGTTTAAATAATATAAGAGTATCATTTACACGTAACATTGCACAAGACAGGTTACTCGGTTAGTTATTCTGTACGCAAGTTTAGTTTACACTTTACTATACGGTACACACACTACCTACACATTTGTTATATTTATATATAGAGTGAGACAAGAGAAACAACAAAAAACCTTTGTGTATATCCATCAACCGGATTCGAGTTCACACTTTTGAACAATATCATTATTCTATCTTGTCAAATACCTAACTGTCGTTTTCAAGGCGTCTGTTAAGGAGATACAGCACGATAACATACTTCGACCTTTTAAAACTTATTTATCCATAATAGATCGCAATGAATGGTAACCAAAGAGTTGGTGATTTTTTTTTTCTCTAGGAATCAGGATATTTTATTCAAGGTATTTTTAAATAGACATGGTTATCATGTTTACAGATATCCTCTTATACAACGGAGACAAACTGAATATACAAATTAATAATGTTAACGTAAGTATTTTGTTTTACTTTACTAGAAGGGAACCAACTCTGTAGGAATATTTTTATGTGTTTAAAAATAATGTTCCCCATTTAAATTTCACATTTTGAAATTTTATAACTATTAAGTGTAAGTCACATTTGTAAGCTTTTGGTAAAGTGTAAAAATTAATGTAGAGGATTTCAATTAAAGGTGAGATAAATTATTGAAGCAGTTAATTAATTTCATCCGCTGAATACTGAATAATTTTTATAAAGAAAAAATAAAGTGACTAATAAAACGATAATTGCTACATTTTATTATAAAACTATATATGTGTGTTCTTCCATGACGTGGGGAAATCTTGATATTTTGTAAAGATAAGTCGTAGAAGTTTGAATCATGCATTTCATATGCTAACATGAATTTCATCAACTCGATATCAAATAAAAAATATAATAATTGCTACATTACTTCAAGATCGTGGAAGATTTTAACATATCATTTCGAAGTGTTGTTTGTTAGGCATTTGATCAACTCATTTGGTTCGTGTCCTGCATACATGTTTGCAACAAGAAAAGCGAGAAAAATAATTGATGACGTGTTAGCATATAGTTTGGAAATGGTTTATTTATAACACACGTTTGACTCAATGAATCCGGTTCGAATTAGGTTTATTAAATAATTAATATGAGCAACTATCAATGCCGACTGTAGTTCGTATGCACCAATTTGACCCATCTCAACCTCATCCTCTTAGGCCGATGGTAATGATGATGGATGCTCGCGATTACTATGCAAATCACAGAACAAGTAACCTTATGCAAATCGAGCGAAATTTAACTACAGTTTCAAGGCATTCACCGGGAAAAGAATATAATGAGTGCGTTATAATACAAATGCATGCGGGCACGTCATTCCAGTGGCATGACAAAAAAAAAATCTTTATTTATATTGAATAAAAAACAAATCTGCAAAAAAAAAAAAAAATACATTCAAATATTGCTGCAGTACGTAACTAATACACATTAATTTAAGTCAACATTTTGAAGAAACGAGATTTTACAGTGATGAATAATGATGAGAACTATAAATTAAATATTTTATTGTGTTAGTCACTTTTACGGTATTTTAGTCCGCTCAAAACGTTGGCAATTGCATTTTATAAGAATTGGTTCTCGTTATGCAGCTAACTTCCCGCAACCTTCGGCGCTGTAGTAGGCATGAATCTATTTTTTTATATTTTTATTATACATTGAAAATTATTCCTCCGTCGGGTAAGTGATGTAAGATGGAATAGTTAATGTTCGCCCAGGAAATAGTGTAATATTGCTAATAGAAAATTGTCTCGTTTCCGTATTAGTCAAAAACAATTTCACGATAACGCAGAATGCAATATATTTTTGTTTCGATGAGTTGCGACGTCTTTTCGTTTAAACCTTTTTTATTTCATGTGAAAATAAAATAAACGCATGATATTAAGCAGGAATAAAACACAATTATGTAATATTATAAACGTTTACGTACAACGTCATGAGAAGTTTAAGAGCGATGCATGTTCTACTGCATAATAAAATATCACCACAATTACAAAATCGCCGATTTCGTATTCGACAGGCCCGATTGCTAATTTGATGAAAAAAAATGCTCATCTCGTGGAAAGCAAAGCGAAAAAAAAACACGATTTACAACTGGATGCAAGTAATATTTGCTATTGGATGTATACAAGTGAGATAATTTAATTACTAATACCATTCAACATATTATAGAACTACATTTAATATTGATTGTGAACGTCACTGTATATTCTAGGCGTGTCCGATGAACTGTGGTGAGTATGCAAGTGTAAACGACGCATTAGCGAGAAAGATGCGATTCGAACCGGCACATTTGACCCTGTGTGTTTATCAGAAAATAACTACCTCAATACCTGTTTACGTAGAGGTTGATTTACTGCTTTTTAAGACAGGTCATAAACATTAAAGCCATAGCAGATTACATTGTTGCGGAAGTCTCTATGGGAATTCGCAAGAAACCTTAGATAACAATAGATCGATAGATGGATTGTATTGAAAAAAATAACGCTATGCCTCCGGGTACAGTGCTGCACGCAATACTAACATTAAGACTTAACTGCGAATTTTCACATGATCATTCACAAAGAGTACTTATTAAGATAAGTTCTTTTCAAGTTAGATAAGCAATGTCTAAATTCGAGTTAAATCAAAGGTAATGCTTAGATGTTATTATTCATTTATTATAAAACGGTATTGAGATACCTATCGACATCATCTCATTGTGATAGAATAATATTAACAGTTCAAAATAAATGACTTAGGGTTTACCGTACGAGGCTTTATTTATTTTAAGCGGAATATCGTATTGTATTATGATAATGACAAGCGAGTGTCAATTATTATTGTGGTACGATCATCATAGTATTGAAACCGGTTTTAAACTAAATAAAAATATTCATTTTATTATGTTGTACTATATTTATACACTTACTACCAAATTAATAACATGCAGTAATTTCCCCCAGGTATATATGGATTAGAATAGTGTATAAAGATCAGATTTATAAGTGTGAATTTGGCCGCCTCTCGTTCCTTCTTAAATCTCCATACACATGAATCCATAAATAATAAGTTCGCTTCATGTAACATTGCTTGATTGCATGAAATATTTCATTGTACTGATGCTGGCAAATTTTAATATAAAGATATTATTTGATTATAATGTTTAAAACCCATGTGTGTCCCTATATATTATATGACATCACTAAATGTAGTGGCAGAGATAAAATGTCAGCTCGCTGTCTACGTTGAGAATTCAGTATAAGCACTTTTTTTAGGTATGTACATACTATGAAAAATCGTATTTAATAGTATACTATCCTTATCAATGTTCAATCAATGTAATTTATTTTTTCCAAGCATTTTCCAAGATTTTTATGAAATGTTTTTTTATGTTTTTAATTGAGGATCATTTGATTAGCGAAATGAATGTAGCAAAATCAAAATCATTGTGGCATATATATATATATATATCAGGATAGCACTGCATGACTAATGAGAAAATAATTTTGTGGAAATATTAATTTTCAGTTTATATTGTATATTGATAATGTGGTAACTGCTAACCGTGCAGTTATCAATCTTATACGGAAATGCGTTTAGTGAAATGATTCCGTTATAAAAATAATATAAGCTACCAACACATCATCTATCATCATTAGTTAGTTCACTATACCTTCGCGGTTTATTGATTATATTTAACGTACGTTTGACAGGTGAAACGGTAATTATTGCGTGATATTTAAAGAAGCTGCAGTACGTGCACATTCTGCATGCAAGACTAATATGAAATATTTGCATGTTAAATATGAAGCATTATTGTGCTCCAATGAATATATTTATCATACACTGTTTTTATCAACCCTTTACCTGCTACGGTGGTTTTGAAAATCATAAAATGGTGGCGAGAACCACGAAGAACATTCACTAGTTTTTTTAAAGATTTTTTTTTATTATTAATTTACTACTTTATCTATGTAAAGCTAGATATAAAGACCCAACAGATAGTTGTTAGCATTTTTTGCTGGTATCACGAACGAATGTTATAGCGAAATGAATACATATAGCAAAATCCAAGTTATTATGACACATATTTTAGTAGACCGGTGTTACCTAACGACAAAATCTGAAAATTGTCTCGCGGTAGCCGAAAAGTTCAGAACCGGATATTGTGGGTTTAATTCAATTTTTAAAATCCAAAAGTGCAGGAATGGATACTCATAGGAAAAATACTCGTGAAAATAATCAGTCACGACATGTGTAGATTAATATGCTCCAAATTTGCAGCAGATATGGTAAAAAATCCTGTGAAATAATATAATTTATGGGAAATTGTTAAAAATGGTGGCGCAAAAGTCCGACGAATAGTCATAAGTAGCGGATATAGATGTCCACCGTTCTACCTGTACTTTTCACTTTATGTATAACGGTAATGGCGTCCATAAATGGAGTCGCTTAAATGATTCAGAAATAGCGCCGACCTAATAAAGCAAATACTAGAAATAATGCTCGAAGAGACTTTGCCGAAAAAATAGTAGGTCAATAACCCTTGGGTGCGGAACGCGGCATGATTTACACTTTGATGTCCGCGCACAATACATTTAACAATGATTTTTTAATACCTACTTATGAAATAACATATTGATTTCAAGATCTTTAATCAACGGTACGTGTTTTGTACGGAACCTGTTTCCGCGGAACCCATTCAATAATTTACTTTGGATTTCTTACAGTTATTACTTTAGCAATTAAACCTTTAATGAATATGTACATAAGTATATTGTCTGAAAAGGATTTAGTGTTAATGATGATTAAAAAATGGTCTACTATTACTAATTTTCGAAATGAAACTGTAAACCCTTATTTTAGTATACATTTTTTTTACCATTAATGACACTTTGGGTGTCACTGTTGCATTTGTTGTTTCCATTGCGAGAATCAATTATTTGGATCATTGTATTGCAAAGATTTATTTTGAACGATTTTTTCACAAGAATTTTACTGTCAATCTATCCAGCGATGGATGGTGAAACTCTCAAACATAGGAATTGAAGCACACATACTGTCCTATCGGCTAACGGGGGGACATATATTTATATACATATAATTACACTTTGTAAATCGCTCATTGCAGATGAGATGGTCATGATATTTCATGTATTATTTTGTCATGAATTAGTTAGTTGATAATTCTATGAATTTTTACTTAAGAGATGGATACCGGAAAAGGAATGGAAAAAAAATTACAAAATCATATTTATTGAGTCGAAATACACACACATTAAAAAATAATATCAAATCATATAACATGATCTAGTGTTGTCATCAACAGTTTATGCGTTTTTATGTTACATAAATATGTTTTGTTTCAATAATAACGGTCAAAGAGCACCTCATAATTGAAAAATTGGGATGAATTTTAATTATATATATATATACTAAAAAAAAAACAATATTCGATAGCTCCTTCGAACAGGCCATAGTAAACATTTACAAAAAATGGCTCATAAGATAAGCATCGACACTTCCTGAGAAGCTTTTTTGCTATGTTATTGAATTAAAATCAAAAGTCAACAGGCGAGTGACATAATATTGTTCAACACCTGACATATGTAAATATTTAGAAAGTAAAGTGATTTATCGTCTTACTTCATTTATTTTTCTGAACAATAATTTTTTAAGAACACAACATTAAATAATGGATTAAAAAGCTCTTATCTTAGGAAAATCTATTCGATATCAATGACTTCGGAAAACATACGGGTAACTACTATGCGGGCATTTATATTTGTTTTTACGCAGATCATTTAGCTTAAAATTGAATGCATTAGCACTTATTTAAGTATTTATTTTGAATTATGGATTTTAAATTGAATAGCTATACAAATGTTTAAAGCGGATATTAGTGATAAACATCAATATTTTTTTCCCTAAATATCATGATATGAAGTAATCAAAATCAATATAACTATTTACTAAATTGTATTTTTAGTATACATATTTAACAGTATTTATAATTTTATACAGTAAGTCAAATAAATAATGGAAATTCACTTTACAATGAGACATATTTGTATACACATTGTCAATATCTTTCGACAAAAATATAGTTTATGCTACCATTTCCACTCTTATACAGACCACATGGAGCGTAAGTATATAAAACCAGTATAAAATATGCTACACAGATTTTCGTCAGGTATAGTATGACGAAGAATTATGAACTATTTTCCTGTGATTTTATATTTGGTATTGGTACGAAACAGTAATGAAACCATGGTTATTCATTTTTGGGGTAATGGAAATTTCAATAAAGGTATTTTTTTCACTTATAGATCCAATTGGAGTTTGGTCGATAGAAGTGAAATCAGGAAAGTAACATATGATACGATTCATTATCATTATCAACCATACTTTGGGATCTTTAAAATATATCCATTATTCATAATAGACATGCTATTCTATTAAATCGTCGGTTCAATTATCTTTTATTATTTTTACTATCCGTATTTTTATAGTTTTGAAATAATGGGATTTTCCGTCTTTTTGCATTAAAAGTGTAGAAAAATTAAAGAATGAAATGAAAGGGTTTCTATATAAACATAATACAATAGTAGCTCTGAAAAGCGATGTGACAATAAAAATAAATAATCATATTGGAAGCCCTGTGTTTATAGACCATTTGTTTTAATGTTGATTCGTATCATTTTAAAGAATGATATTTTTAGGACTGAACGGGTTCAATCTCAAACAGATTTTAATCTGACAATTAAATGTTGGTTTTGCGTCAAGTCAAATCTAATCCATTATAAAAATGATGTTTCAGTTATGCAAAGATTTTTAACAATAGAATATCTGAGACGAAGCAGGCGATTCCATTGCCACGGTTCAGCGGTCAGGTATTACCGTACCTATTATAAAAGCTGGTTAAGTAAGGTACTTGCTCATTATTCGTGAGGACAATAACAATAATATGCACAGATGAATTGGCGACCTTTTGGTATACAAGTTCAAATCCCTAACAAAATGTTAAAGTCGATTGCAATTGTGTGTGACTTTTGGTTATTTTCATATGCATTACGCATCATAACAATATGGAGTATAAATTAATACGGGAAGTTTCCATTCTATGAGTTACAGATACACCTATCGATGTAAAAATGTACAATTAATCGAATTAAATTTGCAATCCGGGAAAATCAAAGAAAAAAAAATGTTTTTTTTATCTCCACAATAGTTATAAATGTTACGTACCCGTTGGCGTATTCATCTCAATATAATTTAGCAATTGTTTGATTATATTTTTAATTGATATCTGATCAAAAATTAATCAATTTAAACGGTGTCTCTCAAAATATAGATAAGGTTCTAATGTTTAATGATTAGATAAACAATAGATTTAATTCATCTGCATACCTACTTTTATTTACTTTTGTGTCTACTTATTGTGCTCACGATTCGCTTGCCTCGTTCTTACACCCGGTCGTAATCAGGCATATCCCAGTAGCAATATTGAGAAACAATCTACTTTATTCGACGGAAATGACTGAACAAGTAAAAGTGAAAAATCAAGTGTTAAATAAAAATATATGACCAAAACAATTAAAGACTCATCAAAATGTGTCAAAACACTGTATTTTATAGGCGAAAGGGTTATTTTACTTATCATTCCGTTAATGAGTTTTATAATTTTCGCAAGCTTTCTCAAGATACGTGTTGATCAATCGTAGTTCATATCAACAGTAGAATGAAAAAACGACGTAACCACCAGTTTTCTCATAATAGCTCTTTTACGATAATCACAATGTAAGCAACTTAATAGACCCGCTATTAAAAGAATATCAAGTGTAAATGTTAAATTAGTATTAAAATTTAGCTGTTGAAAAACGGATAGCCTGTGAAATTTGTGACCAGGAAAAAGGCTTCTAGCACATTAATTTTAATGATTTTTCTTACATAACTTATTAAATTAATATAAGCTTCGCTAAATAAAACACAATGTCAAGTCTTCGTGAACTTCAAGGCCGTGTCGATTTAATATTTTGAATTTCAACCAAAGTCATTAAATATACTTTTTGCGCCTCCTGTAAAATATGTTACGTCATTTTTTCTTTCCTCATCCGATATGGTGATATAATAAATGATTTTTAAATTTAATAATAACATATTTTTTTCACCCTTCATAATATTTTATAAGCAGATGTGTAGAAATAAAATGGAGTATGTCCAGTCACGTTAAGATTGTTTTACACGGAATCGACGGTAAAGTATGTCTTGTACTGCAAAAAACAATTTGTTCGCATTGATTTACAAGGACAAGATTCTGCAAGTCAACTTGGCAATGTTTTAAGCATGTCGAAAAAAACGGACAATACGTAACTGTCTACAAATCATCTGGATCACACAACGATATGTGAAAGCGGCATGTAATGATCTTTTTTGCGTCGCCTACATCAACATCAAGAACCGTTCGGAGTTCACGAAGTTATATAAATTAATCAATTCTATCATTGCTCGCCCCGAACCAATTTAAAACTACATTTCAACTTATCAATGGGAAATCGCCTGATAATGAACCGGCAGGGGGTCGACAATATCTATAAACCGTTAGAAATGTAATTATTGTAATTATTAATCTATGAAAAGTGTGCTATTGTAAGTGGGTAAAATTATTAACCCATTTGTCAAAAGTACATCATCGTAAGTTTGTTATGTGCTTCTATAAAATAAATGTATTCATTCAAACAATGAGCACGTATCTCTTATCACTCTCGTATAATATGATAACATTATGATTATTCACACATTTTGTATTAGTCAGACACGTGGAATCGTCAGCATTCGTGATATTTCACATTTATTTATAAGGATTATTTATTTGATCACATGTAAAGCAATCATAGAACAGTAGGAAATGGGAGGAAAGAAAGAACATTACAATCACACTAATGGATAATTAAATTTTTCTAAAAATATTTTTAGTATTGTAAAAAGTATTAACAAACTGTAGGTACATAATAATATTTTTATGTAGCGCTTTCAAACGAGTAAATTTAACTTTATTAGCGTTAACAATAAATAATATTATAATATTGACAAGAAGTTGGTTTGCAATTATTATTTTTTCCCATACTTTAGATCCTATAATTAGTTTTAAAAATTTCCCATGTACAGCCCAATCAAATTTAAGATTGACTATACAATTTTCAATACACACTCACGAGTTTATGGTACATTTCATAATGATTTTTAGATTAAATTTATAAATTCTTTTACAAGTTTTCCATTGAATAGTATAATGTGTTTGAAAATTAATAGTAAAATTATGTACTTGAAGCACTTATCACATGCAGTTGAAGTTTAAATTAAAAATTATTGTTACATATCAGAATGATTACTTCATTAAATTACACATCGGAAAATAAAGCTCTTCCTATTCAAAAGCTAATGTAGAAAATGGGAGCGTGTAAAGCTTCGATTGAATGGCGAACGAGTTGTACAGTTAGTAATAACTGTGCGATACATAAATAATTAATTAATTATTATTAACTATCGAACAATATGGACGCAATTTATTCAAACAAAAAGTCCTCCATAATAAGGAAGCGGTCAATTTACGAAGCACTAGCAGGGAACATGCAAAAACTTGTATTAGAATTTATTAGTTGGGAAAGCTTAACTAACTTTACATGTTTTTACTCGTCGTTAATAATTTCATACTTAATGCTACGTCCATATTTACTAATAACGTTATGTGATTATATGAAAATCTATTTTTTGGTGTTGAATAAGTAATTCTTTGATACTTCGGAACATTTGAAATAATTGGCTTGAAGACTAAAATGCTCGAGTAGTTTGAACTAAATACGACTGCGATAGTCTAGATTTTTCCAAGTAAAACACGAGTCCTCAGTAAACGCGCTCATGGAATGCGATTCATGTGACACTTATCCAAGATTTTCTTTGTGATTATCTCCATTATACTCAGTTACCAAGACACAAAAAAAGCTACGATAAGACTTTATAGTTAATCAGGTGAAGATCAGTTTTAAAAAGATTTTATTATTAGTTGTTTGTATTAAAAATGAATTGGGAGCTAACTTTAAAATTTGAGCATTTTAAGGCAAAGATGGGTGAAATTTTATATTTATAATACGAAGGTATTAACAAAAAAAACATCTGACGAGGAATCACTTTTTTATTTCGGATGCTATTATAATTTTTTACAATGTCCAATCCGTGGGATTTGAATATGCAGATCTCCATAATTTATTTATCTTTGTTGTCAATTCATTGCCCAACCTATTGTGCATACCTGCATGTCTTGAATTTGAATAAACACGAAAAACATATCTGTCCAGCTACTGGACTTGAAACGCCGACCTCAGGGTGCCGAAGATTCACAAGCGCGCATAATTATTTTATCAGCCACCGATTCATTGCTGTTATGAATATTAAAACTCTCGATTCAGGGTGTGCTGAAGACCTTATCTTTATTTTAAATACTAATAATATTTTCGGCATTTGGATTTTTTATTTACAGTTCGTAAGCTGAAAAAGTTGTCTATGAAAGACAAGAAAAAACACTAAATTTCAACACAAATGAAAAGTTTTCAAAAAGTAAAAAAAAAACTTGTATAATAATGTAAATTCGTGAGCTTCGTGAGAATTGCACTAGACCTGATGAGTATTTAGAAACCGAAAAAACGTATACCAAAAATATTCATGATAATATTTCACATTTTAAAAATATTTATGGTTTAATAATATTGATAAACGATCGCTCAAACGATAGCAATAATTGCATAGATCGATATATATTTTGAATTATTGCAAAACCATTTCGCATGCATCTATTATCTGGTCGGGGAAATAAGTCAAAGAAATAATTTCGTAATTTACAGTGGCGCACCATATGGCTGGATAGTTTACTGAAGTAATTTATATTTTTT
>JAGVSQ010000329.1:0-43047 GCA_022683975.1 Rhyacophila evoluta
AAACTTCCATATGTGAGATCACTGTTAGCGACCCGGGTTTCGCCTTTCGGCATTTACAGGCTATATTTTATATGACCAGTGAGCAAACATATAACATACTAACGGTTAGTATATTTAAAATCAATTTCCATCAGTCAAAAATATCAATTATATATATTTTTATTTAATATATCCGTCGATTGATTTAGAAAAAGTTTTCATTCTTGCATTAGAGAAACATTTGAAAAATTTCATGAAAACAGGCTTAAATATCACAATACATAATAATATTTTTCGATTGTGGTATTATTAAAAGTATAAGGAGAACATTACAAATGTGTTCAGATATACATACTAAAACAGGGATTAATTTCGCTCAAATGCTAAATGCTAAAAGATATATCAAGACGGTTAGCAAAAAACTTAGTATCATTTTACCCATATATTTATCCACTACCTACCCTATTGGTTTATTTTTATCAAAAGCTCATTATCATGATAAGTCTACGCCATCAAGAGATTCCAATGCTATATTTTTGGAATGGCCACGGTGGAAAAATCATCTGTACAATTAGATTTTTATCGTTTGCTGTCATTGAGAGAAGCGTTAACATTTTAGGGATGCATGTAGTAATAAGATTTATTTGCGTGAGATTTAATAGATTTATTACAAAAAATAGTCTTAAGCACCTACTTTAGTCTCACTTAGACAAGTTGTTGGTGAAATAACAAAATCTTATTATTGTGAAATATTTCTAATTTAGCTGTTCATAACGCTATGCGTTTTAATATTACAAAAGTATCTTCATAATAAAGAATTTTAAATGTGTATCCATAAATTTATATATTTTTTTTATAATTCTAACGCATACTAAAGTTTTATCTAAATAAACAAATATGACAAGTAAAAAGAAACAAAATTATACAAAAAACTTGAAGGTTTATACGTTCTATCAAACAATTATTAATAAATAATCAGTTCAATCTTAGTAATCTGTTTGACATAAATTAATCGATCAGAGGGAGCTCATTGGTCGGTTAATAATGCCATTAAATATTTATAACGATTTATACGTTTTAATTCAAACAATCTGAGTGTATTTGACATGATCATTGTCATTTTCCGGTCATATTTAAAACTACGTTTGACGGTTGTAAATTAATTTGAAATATATAACGTAATTATTTACTAACGTTAATACATTTACTAAACTATTGTATTTCTAATTATATTTGCTGTTATTTGAATTAATTTGGTCTGCTTAAATTATAATAATTAACTAGTTAACAAATAATAAACAAATGCGTATAATGTAAGCGGCCAAAATAATATCAAGAAACTTACTTAGTCCAAATATTTAGCTCTATTTTCAAGAGAATAATAAAAAAATCATTCAATGAAATTCAGTTGATATTACACTTTAGAACTGCGATGCTATTATCTTATTTACAATCTTGCATAACAGTGTTTGTGATTTCTGTTGATAATTTTTTCAAAATTTATTTATATCAGTCATCCATTAACGTATATTTAGTCATTTAAAATAATAAGTTTTTATAGTGTTATACAATTGTTATTTATAAAAATATGTACATGATAAAACAAAGAATATTAATTTCACTTAATACCGAATACTACTGTAAACTATTGGATTTCAAAACAATTTTGGTTTCGTCTGTCAATGCTAGATAAAAGATAAAATTTTACAATATATTATTGCGTAACGTAACATTTGTAACACAATATGTAACGTAACATCTGTAAGATTTATTAATAATAATATTTTAGATAAATAAAGAAATATCATTGAAATTACGCTAAAAACGTGTAATTATGTATTCAACATAACCATATGGCGTTTTATTATTATAGCATTATTCTTTACACATATACAGTCCTTATTGATAACTGTAAGCCACATATTATATAATTGAGAGATGAATTAATAGTTATTTTATTTCTTATTTCTGAAAGCAGTCCCTACAGCGAGAATCCTCGGAGGTCCAGACCTCCACGTTGACAAAGGAAGCACCATTAATTTGACATGCACTATTCGATTTAGTCCAGATCCACCAGCTTTCATATTCTGGTATCATCAAGATGAAGTAAGAAACTTTAAATATTTTTATTTTTCGAAGTATTTCATTTTGGACATTATTCTTATTTAAATTTTAGGTATGCATATTTCAAAATAAAGTGAAACTTCATTTTATATATTAAAATTTTAGCTGAAAGATGAAAAAAAAAACATTTCCGACATTTAAATCGAAACAAATTGAATTCCAAAAAAACGTTTCCTTTGCATTACGTCAAGTATATTTTGAGTGTTTGTGTTTCATATTTATCGAAATATTTTCTTTCGTATTAAAGCATAGCTAAGGTTAAATTCATTGAATGTAATATCATTTAATAATAATAAAATATTCACGCGATATTATTTTTGGGCCAACTAAGTGATTTAAGCAATCATAAAATGTAATGGTTTTATTTAAATGACAGGCTTCAAATTTTGATGGGGTGCCATATTTGCTTTATAAATGTAGGGCAAAGGTTATGTTTTGGTCACTGACACGTGGTGTATACTATAAAAATATCCACCATACGCTGGTAATTAATAATTTATGAAACACATTATTTTAATAAACAATGACAATAATAATAAAAATACTAATTGTTTGACATAATTATCATGGAGTTACGTCCCAGAACTTTTGTTGAATGTCTAAATTATCAATTAAAATTTAATTAATTTTTTATTTATTATAACACATAAAGTACACTCATTAAGGATACGTCTTCTGTGAGTGAGAATAATGAGACCGGCCCACGTCGAGGATTGACTGTCAAATATGTAATTTACAAATAATAGATTAAAAAGTATAACCTGATATAGAGAATGCTGAAATATTTTATAAACAATTTAATCAGATGAAACCAAAGAAAGACATATATAAATCGTAAACATGAACCCTCGACGAAACTGTAGTAAGTGTAATTTGTGTATAACGGCAGGGTACTTCGTTGAAAAAGTCCTTAATTAGTGGTCTTGCTTCATAAAGTAGAGTTTTTATTTTAATTATATGTGCAGGTGATAAACTTCAATGAAGATCGCAGTGGCGTGTCAGTCGTGACGGAAAAGGGGGAAATGACGACATCAATACTTTTAGTGCGTGCGGCGGACCTCGCTGATTCTGGAAAATACTCATGCAACCCGTCCAATGCAGATGCCGCCAGTATTCGGGTTCACGTACTTGATGGTGAGTGACTAATTGTCAAAAAAAAACCTTTCCGCTTTGCGACCACAAGTTTGTGACGAATATGCAGTGGTCGATCACAACTAACCAAACTTAAAAATTAAATAAAAAAAACTCTAATATTTGATTTCAATTCAAACGGACTAACTAAAATAGTATTTAAAAAATATTATGATTTTATTATTAAGAATTCTGTATTGTACCAATGTAAGAAAATATTGTACCAATTTATGTGTAATTAATTACATCAATATTATCAAAATCATTGTTGTCTTCTATAAAATTATTATTTCTTATTTAACGAGCTTTTTGTCGGTGCTTAAAGCAGGAAAGTTTAATATTTTTTCACTCATATAAAAATTAATCGTAATATTAATGGAGGTTCCGTTCCATTAACTTTTTTTAAAAAATCTCTTAATTCTATGTATATAAGAATTACTTATAATGTATCGCTAAAAAAATACATGGAATATGACAATAAAAGGCTTACCCAAAATATTGTCCCTAAGATCAATAAAGTTTTACGTGATATTAATTACACTAACAAAAAAACCATTTTGTTTTGTCGTATTTTTTTTTTATAGAAAAGCGAAAGTGTTCGATACTATCGCCGCTTGATTATTTTATACGAAATAAATGCGGTTTATCACGACGAAATCTTTGTGGAACTAAAATAAAGCGAAATTTTCCCTATTATTATTGTATGACTAGTAAACTTTTGATTACGGTTCGCTAAATATAACAAAAAGTATTTTTGAAATTTCAATTTCAAAGTTTCGTTTTACCTAAAACATGCACAGCATGAAAAGCTATTGGCAACTTTGGGACTTACTGCAATTCTAATATTATTATTTGCGGCTTTTATAAAAGTCGTTTAAATAGTATTTAAGACTAAACGAAAACTTCAATATATGGTAACTATACTTGAAAGACAAATTAAAATATAAATCTTTTAATCAATTACATGTATTTATGTATAAGACAATGGCTATAATATATCAACCATTCGTAAAAAATCACACTTGTCAAAATATTTATATCTAAATTTTAGTTCGTTTCCGTTTTGATTGTTAAGTGCTTATGTAAAATTTAACCATCATGAGCCAAGCTGAAACTGATTAGAAAAATAATTTTCATTATATATTTTAGGATTTTGGACCTGTACATTTTGTAAGTTATTCTCAAATAACTCTCAATGGGTTGAACAATTGGCTGACGACCAATTCCAACGAAAAATATTTTTCTCAAGGCATGTTTTCATATTGTGGAGATTTATATTATACTTCATTTCTGAAATGAGCAAATTTTGCAACTGAATTATACAAAATTATACTAAAATTATTTACCTGTGTATTCTTAATATTAGTATAAGGTTTGAGTGCACGCTCGAGTCGGGCGTTCTGCGGTACAGGGCGTGCAGGTGCATAGTAATCTCAAGTTTATGAATGCGAGTGTCCTGAGTGGCGGCCTCCTAGTGCAGTGGCAAGAGCGTGCATGCTTACGTTCGGCATGGCGTGTGCGTGTAAGTTTAAGCCAGCTTATGTTCTATACCCATATTTGTGGAAGTCGTGTATCATATCGACCCTGCTTGTGGAAAAGGCACTAACCCTCATTATTTTGCAAAGTAATTATATTTTTAGAATCACAATCCACACAACCAAATAGACGTTTTGTCAAGAAAAATCAAGCTGCAAATGCCGAATTACTATCGAATCCCAGCTTTAAATCTTGAAAAAAGAAGGAAAAAGGAATCAAACCTCATTCACAGCATTATTGGTATATGAGGGTTAATGTCTTTTGCCTAAAAGGGGACGATATAATTCTAAAAATACAATACCACGCTCGAACGCTGTCCGTTCATTGAGGCCACTCGGTAAACGCACAAAGTTCGTAAAGCCAGCACGCCACGCAGAACGCTCTTTCACTCAGGACGTAGCCCCAGCATTATATAATATAATACATTATCATTGTAAACCATTGCATACTGTTTTATTATGACAGTGGTTTGAAGCGAGAATTTAGAGCTTTACCACACAAATAATATAAATTTTACGTGGAAACGAGTTACATGTAAAAAACAAATATAAAACCATTCATATGATAATGATATATAATATGTGTTGTTTTAAGGGGAAATACCGGCTGCCATGCAGACGGGGTCAGCGGGGATTTCCAGCAGTGGGCGATATGTACTCGGACTTTTTACACTATCAGCTATTTATCATCACGCGACACAATATCTGCGGTTCAATCGGTGACGAAATTAGTTAAATAACATGCAAACCTGAAATATATTCTTTTTATTGATTGTGAAGTGTGTTTATACTAATCTGATTAGGTAGATTTTACGTAATAAATTATGAACTATAAAATTAATATTTCAAAACAGTGATGTATATTATAATATCTGTACCATCTCAAAATAAGAATGTAGAGTCCGCAAAACGCTACGCTTCAGGATAGATAGCATTATTAATATTTTCAAAATTTTACTCAATTAATTGGTTTAATCATTCAAATGTTAATAAATAATAATCTTATATGTATAATATAAACTTTGAATTCCTAAAACAATGCCTAAAAATATATTTTAAAGACGCCACCATTTTTTATTATTCTTGACATAATTTTTCATTTTACATTTTTCAACGCGAACTATCTACCTTATACGAGTACTAGTTTTTGAAAAAACAAGACTTACTTTCTTGTTTTCGGTTGTTACAGATATGTAGATCTACGTTGAGTGTATTTAACTACAAAATTATAAGAAGAAGAATAGGAGTATAGAGCACCGAAAATTTTTTTATCAAGAATATTAATATCGGTAATAAATTATGTAATATATGTAGTTAGATTTCATAAAATATTTATGCAGTATTTCCATATTTAATATAAACTAAAATATAATTCAATGTCTTAATCTGCAAACCATCTTACCTGACAAAAACCGATTTTCATGCCATTTTATTAATGTTAACTAATTTTACTAATGTAATTAATTATTAATGCAATTTTAAAATAAATGGAATACGTGAAATAACCCCCCTCCCTCCCCCACACACGCCGACCAACTCCATCAAGAACATACACACTCACCAATGTTTTTTGTTGCCACTGAAAATTTAACACAAATTGAGTTGTCTAGTTTGCAGATTAAGTCATCGAATACGGTTATTTCATATTCTCTGAAATATTTTCTGAAGCGGATTGAAATAATATTGATGATATTTCATGTGTACCTGTGTATAAATTACACATACAATGTAACATTTTGAATACTGTAATGTATTACAATATACTTTAATGTTTACATTTAATCTACATTATTGTTACGAAATCTGTTAATTTTTGTATTTTATAACTATACTAAAATTTTCAGAGTTTGTTTCAATTTGCAAAGTTTACCGGAATATATGAAAACAAGGAGTTTACTTGTCACAACACACAATAAACATTCTACTTATAACATTCAAAATTCATGTTGCAGTATTGTTATAATATAAATATAACTAGCCGATAAACAAATATCATTAAAAAAAAAATACATGTTATTAGTAATTGATACCAATTTCCTTATGTTCCTTCCTAACAGGAAATGTAAACTCAATCTCTCAAGCGAAGTATTTTTTATTTTAATATTGTATATAAAAATAACTTTGTATAAAAAAGCAAGTATACACTATACAAAGAAGAATTATGAAGAAAATCTATATGAAATCATACGATTTATTATACAATAAATAAAACGGTTTAGCGTTGAAATTATTTAGTATATAAATATATTTCATGTTACTTTTGTATCCTACATAATGTAGGAAATATCAATAAGTACATTATCATTAAAAGTATTATATTATTATGTTAAACTAATGTAAATATATTTTTTTATAAATTTTAAATAGAAAACTGTTGTTTTATTTAAACCTTTCGTATTTCAGAGATTTATAGTTGAGAATTTAACAAATAAATGAAGATTCATATACGTAATTTAGCTTTCTAGATATTAAATAATGGATATTAAACCAAATATCATTTAAATACACACAAATATAAAATGATCTATTTGGTTGAATTAAAGTCGTCAAAACATTTACACTACGAAACTCTGAAATTGAAATGTTACTATTTTAAATTTTGTTCGACTTTTATAGAAACATTACATAGACATAAAAATGCGTATTAATATCTTACTGGCTAAAGATTAATTGGTAATTTTAGTTCTTAGTAAAAAAAAATCTCATCTCATAAATCTAATAAAATCTATCTGTATGGATTAACATGACAGTAAGACACTCAGAGATATGAATTCACGAAAATTAAGCTGAATTACTGTCGAATAGCTTTAGACTGATGTCATCAATAATTGACAAGCCGGGTGCTGTTTTGTGATACCAGAACACTCGCTAGTTGTGGGAACTTATGTGGTAAGTTTGAAAAGTTTTGTAAACGGTTTGTAAGTGGTACAATTTAATTCATTTCAAAATACTTCAAGTGTATTATGCTTTAAAAATAAAATCTAGCTGATTTTATAAACGGAACATAATCAAAAAGAAAAAAATAGTGTGTTGTAAGAGAAAACACAATTGAAGAAGTAAGTTTCACTTACAAATAAATTGATGACAAAAATGAGTAAAACATATTGTGGCTGGGTGGACTGTAGCTTAACACTATGAAGAAATATTATATAATATATTTGGTGGTATTCGGCAGAGCGACAACAGCAAAGCGTCGGTAGCAGAGATGTAAAATATGTAGCTATAAATAGGTGAGTGAGCAAGACTAACTAACGGAGCTCAATGGTTATGCTTAACGAGATTGCTTCGGGTATTAATACCCTCCAACTGAGTGAAAGTAAGTTCAAATGGCTACTGCTATAATTTTAGAATGGCATTTGTCTCACTCTCTTGGTAGACTGTCTTTCTCTCTTTTTCATTAAATGTGTCGTTTTATGTTTACTTTTATTCACAGTTAATTTTATAATGCTTACTTTATGCCCTTTATGATTTTTTTCATGTGTTTATTATTCATTCAAACTCTTTTGTGCTTATTATATGCCATGTTATCAATGCTCCAAAGCAATAATTTATATCGTTTTAGACATGGGATATAAAAATAATTTTATCTGAATATATTTTGAACATATCGTCGCCAATATTACAAAAACAATCTGAATCTTTTGGTGTAAAGTTTTTTTGTATTTTATTTTTGCAATCTCTTGTATCATTGGCACATTTTTATATCAAAAAATAATTTGTACACGTTTTATAAACATATATGTGAATACAACAATGTGTTAATGGTACGAGAGATTGTAAAAAATAAAACCTTACTTTAAAAAGTGAATGAAACCAAAAATCATGTTGCGTGTTCCTGCAATATTGGCGACGATTTATTATTTCAGTTCCGGGGTGTGTATGTCCAATGTGTTGAGTGATTAGTCGACGACCAAATAACACGAAAATAAAATTTTACATTACAGACAAGTATTCAGTTTTATTGTGAAGATTAAGTTGATTAATAATTCTACATGAATATAGTAATCAAAATTGCGTGGCCACTGTATTATTATATGTTTATTACGACAGTTATATTTGAATGTGGGTTCTTTAATACAGTTTGAGAAAAGAGAAAGACTGCAATCCTAGAGGTGCACGCGTCGCTTGCACCAGGCTCCGCCAAGACATATTCAAATTTACGAGCCAATATGGCCCCTAGCCTGGCTCAGTTACGAAATGGGGTTTAAAGCCGTTAGTTTAATATCAGTAACGTTATCCAGCCTTGAAGAGATCTCCTCCCTTATTTATAACCCGATTATTAGTTTTCTAAGCCGGATCTCAAGGATTATTGGGAAAACTTATTTCAGTTCCGACTCAAAATTCATAAGATTACTGTATTAACCATAAACTGTATTACCTAGTAATATTATAATAAATTTTGTTTGGCTTCGTGTTATAACAATCGTATAGTAAATTGACCAACTCCAAACAATTTCTTGAAATGAGATAACATGATAACTAAATCACTCTATATTAAAACCATTTAATCTATAGCTACTAAGTATTTAAATTTAATGTCTAATACATTTATTTAAAAAAAATCGAAATAATATTGAATATAAACGGTGTTGCTTAAATTTTCTAATCGGTTATTTCGATAATAAATCGATTTTACAACTTTTTGTGGAATGGACTGATATGAACGTTTAGTAAGTGAAAATTAATATGCCAAGGATCATAAAGGAACTTATCAATGGATCAAACTGTAAACCAGCTAACTCCATCCATGGTTAGATAACCAATGTTGATCCCATTTCATTCAGCTTCAATATTTCTAGCGCACACACCACCCAACAGAATGAAATACGTAATATCACCTGCACACAAGCCATGCTCATGCAATAAGATACACATTCACCGATGTTTTTGTTGCTCCTGAAGATTTTACCATAATGCAGTTGGCTGGTTTGTGAATTAAGCCATCGTTATTAAATTATTACATCTAACAATCTATCATCTATTAAATTGCCAGCTTAGATCACACTGCTTTTTTATTTTTAATTATAGTACGAGTATATTACTATTATTACTTTAATCTCGAACGTAATTGAAATTTGGGTTCTAAAACTATTGATTATACAAATATTCAATATCTGTGATTAATCTTTTTACTATCTTTTTTTTATCTATCTCTGAGTAAATATCTGCAATTCAGAATTGAAAACGATTTTTAGTACCAAGTTTCATAACTTACTTTCATAGACATTAAAAAAAACGATTTTTTGACAGTTACATTTTAATATCCACATATCTAAATCTATTGAATATATTAGGTACGATGCGTGTTTGTGAACTTCTTTCAACTGTCACCCTTGGAAGCCAAACTAAAAGTTTACCCATACTATATATACTATACCTATGGGTATCTGTTTTTATTGGTCGATAATCTTCAGATATAGCGAAATTAGAATAGAAGCACAATTAATATATTTATGTACTATTAACAAGTCGTTTTTAAGAAGTGAAAACCTCTTGGTAGTATTTCTTAGAATTTCTTATTGGTATGCTAAGCTATGTCCACTGATTTAATTTATTCCCAAGTTAGGCTTATCCAGCTCAGCTTAAGTTTACCACTAAGATTTAAAAACCATATTTGTTAGCTCTTATAAAGGTTTAGGTTCTTACGTAATTCGTTATTATGATATTAAAACTAAAAAAACATTTTTGGAGAGTTTTTATTCATTATTAATATTTTTTTTATTCCATTTGTGTAAATTCATTATTTTTTATAAATAATATGTGTGCACCATTTGAATTCAACCAATTTCCGCTCTGGATACCATAGTAATTTTTCGAATCTATCACGTTTGCGAACAATGACATACGAGTATATCCTGATAATATTAATTCGTTTCGATATTGTTTCTAATGATTTTTAAAAATATATTAATCCGATAGCAAATATCCATAAAGAGTTTTTATTTAAAACCGTATGTAAAGTTAATGGCTCCGAGGAAAACTATTTTCATGAATAATAAATAGCCTGCACATTTATAATTTATAGCGTTGACGTTCAAGTAATTTCGATTTGCGCGGAGGTTAGCAGCTTGTTATTTATTGTTTCTATTCATATACTCTTCGGGTTTTAGAAACAAAATTTTATAATATTAAACTATACAAGGGATTGGTCGGGTAATACATAATTTAATGCGGGAATAACTGAGAAATATATGTTGTTGTTTGCCTTGATAACATACGCCTATAATATAAACGACATCTAACTAGGAAGGGCAATAAGGGTATGAAGACCTTCAGTGAAATGTTTAGTGTATGTAAAATTAGGTTCCCAAATTGAAAAGCAGTGCCAGATGAGTATTCATTGAGAAACGTATGGACGAAATAAGACCCATGGTTGAAAAGCCGATTCTAATGCAATTTTATTCAGTTTTAATTGTTTTATCACACACAAAATTTGAAACACGTACATGCCAGCCAACTCCATGCAGTAAAATACACATGCACCAAAGCTTTTTGTTGCTTCTGAACACTTTATACAAATATAGTTGGCTGGCTTGCAGATTGAGCCATCGATATGTAACATAATGGTACTATATTTTACATTCATTGTTAATAAAAATATTATACTGGTAGAGTTGTCATGTAGATAGACTCTCATTTCGTTTTCGACTACACTCATAAATCATTTTCGATTACATAAAATTATATAATATTTAAATTAAATAACTGATGAAAGTTTTTGTTTCATTTCACGTAGCCGATAAACCAGCTTTCCTTTTGTTTGTAAAATATTATAATACAATAGTTGACAGGCCGTGTGCTAATTCTTTTGTCCATTCATTAGAAAGAGATAAAAACCCTCGGGATCAAATCTGTGAAATTTTTCATCGGCCTCAAATATGCTCCAGTTTGATGTTACGTTAAAGAAAAAGGTTTCTTGGTCTTTTTTCGACATGGGCCGACATCGTTTTAAGGTTTTGCGTTTTTTCGAGGCGGGCACGAAAGCCGAGCGAAGGTCAGACCGCTAGTTTTTCAAGGGTGGTGAATCCATCCATTTCCCAACGGTGCTTGAGTTACGTCAGAGCTTTTACTGATTAATGTCTCACGGCGGATTTAACTACGGAACATTGGCCGCAGCTAGACGTACAGACATATTGAGTTATTATACCACGTTCGCCATTACGCCAAGGAGGACCGATCCGGAATGGTTTGTACTGTTTAATTTGCGGACTGGGAAGCCATATCGCATTTCCAAACTGAAACAATAACTTTGAATCAGCGAAGCATCCGTGTACTAACATAGTTCCGTATCAAATACAGAATACCTAGGAGACTCGACAATATACACACCCCATTAAAAAACTATCAATGAATATCATCAATATGATGAAGGCTTTTTGTTCCCATCACAAGCCCACCTAATATAATATTAATTTGGTTTCTGCTTCATAATTTGTATTAATTAATATTTGTAATTTGTCAAGTATATTTGTTGTATTTTGATGCATATATTATCGTGTCTATAGCATTATATAAACACCAATCTATTTAATTAACAATGTAATGAAAATAACATAAAAACAACTCAACCAATATTTAGGATAGTGGTCATGCCATATGTTCGAAAAATGACAAAAATATGTTTTTAATCAATTTTTTTTTATGATATTAGTTTGATATTATTTATACGATAGAGTTTTTTGCATATTCAAAAATATTCACCTCGATCAGTCTATTATATAACATAAAATAAAGTTTAATTTAGACCAGCGATAAAACGGTTAATACACTTAATTTTAGGATTCATTGAATATTTTAATTTTTAATTTCTGCACATGAACGATTTTCTCAACGTCTGAATCTATTTTCTTATGAAAACTTTAAAAGTTCATCGCAAAGAGTTGTTCAAACAAAACCCAGTCAAAAGTAAGAAAACTTATTTATGTTCATTCCAAGCAAAATAACTTCCAGCTATTGGAGTGCTCCAGAAAGTAAATACTTTTCTTGTTTACTCTTAGCAGTCAAGAATTCAAGTCCGATCCAAAATTTCTGAATTACATTTATCATTAGTTAAATTAATAAAAAAGTCAACATTTTCACTTACTCCATAGTATGTTAAAACTTGTAAAAAGAACATTCAAATTAAATTCAGTAAAATAAAATACTTGCTAAAAACTTTTAGCGTTTAGTCAAGCTTTTGATTTCATTCATTTCAAGTTCATTATTTGACTTAAAATTAGACTCTACAAAAAATTGATCTTATTTACAATGTAATAAAAAGAGCATAAAAATGATATACTTATCTTTAGGCATTACATACATTAAGATGCATGTTAAATATATAATAAAATATATAATCTACTATTAAAATGTTTATGCTTTGAATTTATACGTTTTTTTGGTAACGATTAAAATAACTTTCAATTATTCTTGAAGATTATTCCAAATAACTTAATGTTAGCCGGGAGATCAGCATGCACGCCTTGCATTCGTTGAATGTAGATTCGATTCGCAAATATCTCAGAATTAAATAAATTTCAAAATCGATGCTTATTGTGTCAATTATCTGACAACCAGTTCTTGTGGAAAATAAACTGGGTTCACATAGCGTAGATCCATATAATCCTCCTTTGGAGCCAACATCTTCACTTTGTGTAGGTTCATATGCTTATCTTTCGGAGCGGACATGTTTGAAAAAAAAAAACAATGAAACCGTATACAATTAAATTGTAACTCCCTTGTATGTTATGCCGGTATATTATATTTTGTGATTATTATCTCATATAGATAATCGACCCGAATCATCAGAATTCACAGTTAGTTTACAACTTTAAATCAATAATATACATGTATTAGCTTATTGATTGAAGGTTACGTCTAAAACTGTTAATCGCCATTATGTCAATAAAATATTATTATTATAAAGAGATTTCGGACTTAGTTTCACATTTATTTAGTACGACTGAAACAAAATATTCCAAGGCAATTGCGATCAAACTCGTTTTATTAATATTAGAAGAAAACTTTGTTATTTGAAAGAACAATAGTTAAAATGGTTAATTTATAGTTCAATAAATGTTTTAAAAAAATCATTTTGAAATATACATAACAATAAAAAAAAACGTTGGTTTCTTTAGTTGGACATATTTGAAATAATTTTCTAGTGTTCCAGTTTAACTATTATATTAATGTCTAAAATTAGGTAGATTCTCCAAATGAAACTTGCAATTAAGTGTTTTCATTTGCATTTACAATAAGTTAACGTGTTCTTGTCAGAGTCGTTCACACCCATGAGTAGCTCGGCAGTGTCGGCAAACAACTTCTTCCTACATACATTATGAGAGTTATAACTACTCGAATTTATTGATCCGTTAGCAGTCACACTATAATATTTTATGCAAAAATTCCTCTAAATATTTTCTACTTAAATATAGAAAAAAAGCTTTTCAATATTTCTTATGCTAATTGTAAATTGTTTAAAAACAAAACATGTTTAATAGACAATCATAATAAAAAATATGCAAAATTTAAATTATAAGTGAATAAAAAAAAAATATTAACTTAAATGTTGCCTACTAAATTATGATATTATGCAATATTGTGTATTAGGAGTAATAAATTGAGGCTGCTTGTTAATAATTAATTAAACATATAATGCACTAAAAATATTCTGCCCAACATGTAAAGCTTCCACACATAAAGTAGGTAGTTGCTGTAAGATATCTCGTTGGGTTGAAAATATCCTGATTTTGAATTTATGCTGTTTATTATTCATTTAAAATAACTCGATAATCGTTTTATTCCATGCATATTTTAAAGACCTCTCAAAAATAAACAAACATTGGCACAATATACGAAAAATAAGCAGTTTACATATATATATATATATAGAGATTTATTGAGTATACAAAACACAGTGAGGAAAATATTTTCAGAGAGTTAAAGTCCATTATTTACCCAAAGAAAAGATATTTATAAAGAATTTATATGAATGAGAAAATAACTTAAGTATCACATATGTTATTTCCAAAATTAGTTGACACGTAGCTTACAAAGTATACTTCTGTATTATAATTTAATTCCCCGTATTATATAGTTTTATATATTATAGGCCGAGAGGTTGGTGTGCGTGGTTTGGAGCCTGATAATACGAGCTAGAATTCCAATAGCTATTGAATCAGTAAAAATCCAAAGATGCAGTACTGAAGCATATTGGGTTGAGCAATTGGTTTACAAAAAAAATCAAAATAGGTCTACATAATCCATATACTCCATTACTGAGACGGTCATCTTCATACGGTTGAAATCCATATACGCCACTTTCAAAACATGTTAAAAAAAAGTTTGTAACAGAAATTTGAATACTATTTCTATACTGTACGCGTACGTATTAACTTCGGCAACATTTTTTAACTGATCACGAGGAAATTAAAAACAATGATTCAATTTTTCCTCCCGTGGTGATGTGAAAGTCACAGTGGAGTAATGGTTAGAAAAATGTGCGTTATAAATTTCAGTGATATTAATTTAAGCAACTTTTGCGTGATGAGTAAAATTCTCCTTGTTTCACTTCTGCGGTGAGGCGTTCATTATTCAGTTAAATAAATTTCCCGTGTGAACATTTAAAAGTTCCTAACACCACTTGATATGATAGCGTGAGTCAACATTTTTCAAAAGATAAGCAGAGCTTTTTATAAATGTCATAAAGCTTTGATAATAATGACGTAAATCATGAGTCAGATCATCAATTCGTCACGGGGAATCAGTGAATAGGGTTTGACCCATTCTACTTCTGTTTGCGCCCTCCGAGCGAGAAACACCATGGGGTGTACCACACCCTTATAATTACAGAGAAAATCTTAATTACGTCACGGAACATGGAGTCACAAGCATTGGCTAAAAACTGCTCGTGAATTTGTGTAGCTTTTATTCGGCTCACTCATAAAAAAGGCATTTTGCTAATTTATGCATGAATTTCTCTACAGAGCTGACTTTATAAAAGATCAACGTTTTTATTTCCAGCAGTGGGTGCCTTCCTACGAAGTAGGTTTATTTCCAAAACGTCAGATTGTCTAAAGTGGAAAAACTTTATTCTACTATACTTACTTTTATATAACATTAATGTTTTTCTTCCAGATATAACATTTTTTACAACATCATATAATTTTGCGAAATCAATAACTAATTTTATATTATACGTTTGTAAGTTATCCATGTAAATTTCTTATTATTACAAATTATCAAAACAATTTAACAGGTTTAATTTTGGAGTGAAATATTTCTCTCTCCGGCATATTTTTATTTATTACGAAATATTAAATATCAGATAATTGTTTTTCTACCGACGCGGCCTTAGCAAGCATAATATTTCTGGAATTTTTGCTATCATTGTCTACTTTAAGGGTGTTATGGTGCTTGATGAACACTGTAGTCACCCTACACACCGAAATATTTTATGGGATTTATTTTGATATGCTCAGGTTTCATTAACCTAATATTAATGTTACACAGCTCAAAAAATGTTCACTTATGAAATCTATTTAAATAATAATAATTACTATTTTGTCGATAATTTTTTTTTTCAAACCAATAAAAAAATGATTCATTAACTTGAAAAAGAGAATATTTAATTATCGATGGTATTTTTGAAACCACCATAAATTAATTCTAAATAATATGATCGGTGAGTACAGATAGTAATAGTAGTATCATTCTTTTATAGGTAATCGTATATTAGTAATCAGTTCACCTTCGTAGATTGTCGTAGGCCTTGCTACAAAAAAAAATACCATTTCCGTCTCACATATAAAACATACGGACTTCCACAATGTAAAAATTTATCTCGACAGATTTTTTTCAATGGCTTAACCTATTGAGCAAGCTTCCATGTCCTACATCTAAATAAATATTAAAATATCAAGGCTTTTTATACCACTGCATGATACATATACTCATATATATATAATAGCAACGTTATTCGTTGTGAACAAATTCATAAATGCGTACGAGTAAAAAAATAGGAATTTTATTTAATGATAACCGAGATAATATGATTCATGGTAAAAAAACTTCGGCACTAATATTCGCTTTGTTACTGTATAATACAAAAAGTTATTTTCATGAGTTCATTTACAAATATGCTTCAATTTAAATATTGTACAGTAATTAAGCCAAATAATCAAATTATGCATGGTTATGGGTGGTACTATCTTTGTCACAACGTATTTATTTGTTTTTTTGCCGTACTTAAATATCGTTTGTAGTTTATTATAGTACAATTTTATTATAATCTGTTAAATAAGAATCTTTTAATATTTTTTACAATTTTCTTACCAAACTTATCGAGTAAGACAAAGCTGATTATGGAAAGCTTTCTTTAAATATATAACATTACAATGAGGTGAACCATTACCACAATGGTATGCTTTGTGAGAAATTATGAATATTGATTTTTAGAGCGATTTTACTCTAAAACAACCATTGCATTTAACTGTCAATCACAACTTAGATATGGAATAAATTATTTATAAAATCCTCGAGATTTCTACTTCATTCGTAAAATATAAACGTAAGGATGACACGTCTAAGTAGAGTATCACGTAAATACTTAGTTGAGTACTTTATTTTAGAGTGTAATAATATAGTCATGTGCACCAACCGCAGGGCGCACATAAAAACGACAAGGAATGCTTGCGACATTTGGGTGGCTTCACACCGTACATTAAATTATTTAGAATGCCACCTGGATGTAATTCAACCCAGTTTATTTCAATGAGTCATGTGATTTAATAATAAATTTCTTCATCCTACTTCTTTCTCTGGCTTATACTATATTTTACAAACATTATACAGATGGAAAATTCGATTAAATAACTTGATTCCACTTCTTCATTATATTTTTACAAAATTAGCTACGGATTTTTTATTAAGATTAGATTAAATTCGTATTATATTATTAGTGCCTCATATTGTTGACTCGGTGTTATTGTACGTGAACGATAACTCTTATGATTTTGTGTTCGCTATAACTGATTGAAGGGACAATTTTATTGTCAACTTATTGACATGTAACCTAACCCGATTGCTGCTTCTTTATAAGTAACTTCCTGATATAAAATTTCTTCATCTGTATCAGGGTACAAAGAGGAAGGCAGGGTGTAAGTAGATGGTAAAGGATCATTTTTATGTGTCAACCTCCGTCAAACGCTGGCTGGAATGAGCATCTTTTGGAGGGTCACCTTTTAGTTCACATTATCCTTTGTTGTCGTGAATTTGACCTTATTTAATATATTTTTTTATGAGGACTGACATTGAATTTCAATGACAGCGTTAAATATTTATTATCCATTGAGATCCGTAATCCAAAAAATTTATTCGCTTTGGAATATTGTATTTTTCCGATCCAATAGTAAAATACGAATAAAATATTATTATTGTTAAAATTTGTGAAAAAAGAGGCACTATCATTTTTCAATATAAAGTATACTAACCCTTAAATCACTGAAATAAATATTTTTTACACATTTAGATTTTTACATATATCAAATAAAATTTTCTGACAATTTTGAATGACAATTACTTTCTTTAAAAATTACTTCATAATATAAAACTGTATTGCTTTAGTGAAAAATGTTCTCTAATTTTGTTGTCTTCCGCAACGCAAAAAAAATACCATACAACATTATTTGTTTCGTCATATTACTGGGAATAGCTGTTGATGAAATATAAAATAGTTTTTAAATGCCCTTTACACCGAGATGGCTTTCTTAACGTAAAAAATATAACTAAAAAAATGAAATTTCAATCTAGCATGTCTATTGCAATACTTTTGCAGTGTCCTCCTATACTTGGTAGGAATACTCATAGTGAAAAAATACGTTCACTTTTATTTTATAAAGGTATATGAACCCATTGCTAGTATTAATTACCTTGCTCTTGTTTTAACAAAATTTTCAAAATTAATTTTAAATAATAGTAACGCAATATTAATATATTTTGATAATAGATATTATCGTAATTAACCTCATCATATTGAGTATATATAATAATCCTTATATATGATATTATAATATAGTTAAGGTATGTAAATTAACACCTCTGACCTAAGGTGAGGCAATGCTTAATTAACCATAAGATAATTACAGTACCTAACGTAAATGGATGCACAAGTGACCCTGCCTATAATGTGTCGTTATCAATTCAAAAGTGTTACTAATTATAACCTCTCTAACTAATATTAAAAACGTTCAGCAGCACTCTGTTTTAAATTAAATGGCTATTAAAAAATCTCCATGTATACCATTCATTATTTAGAAACGAAAACATTTAGTTAATTTGAATTTAATTTCAAGCCATAATCTGAAGACCAAATACATACTATACCATGATCTGCAGTGAGGCATCTGCGTCTCTAATTTGTTAACGGTCGTAACTCTAATTTGCAATAAACATAAAAAAATGATTTTAAAACATCAAGTCATAATTTAAAAAAAAAAATTCAGTCTCTACTTTAAATATTTTGTAAAACTGTATTCATTCCTTACGTTCTCTCATATTGAATATCATCATGTATTATAATAGAATTATATTAAATATGTATTCGTAAAAAAAACTTTCAGACGTAAATCCGAATGCAACAAAACGCATTGTAATGAACATTGCAAATAAATTTCTTCCATTATATCTAACGATCATAGAAATCGATTCCGTTCGAAGGTGGTCGCTTAATGGAGCAGCGATGACTTATTCCCGATGTGTCCATTAAGCGGAATCTACGCATGTACGAGTATATCAAATTAAAAGTGCTTACAACAGCGCTTGTTTCCTACTTGCATTTCATATGCCATATGTGTGTCTAAGTATTGCATATTTTCAACGAATTTTGTAAAAAATATTTGACAAAACCATTGATAGCGCTGATTGCGATTATTTACACACGGACTTATACATTGATAATTCATTTATTTCTGAAATTTTTAAAATAAATGATGGAGGTATTTTCAAAGTAAACTTATTCCACCATGCCAAAATTTAAAGAAGAAGATTAACAAGTATTTTTGTATAAAATAACCATTTAGCATGCAAACCACAGAGAAAATCAATTTCAAATGTATTGAAAATAAAAATAAGATTAAAAAACTAGTTACATGGTCATTTTATAAAAAAATATTTGTTCAAAATATTCTCATTTCAATTTCAACACTGTGGAATAAGTTCACTTTGAAAATATCACCCTCAAATATTAATTTTAAAATATTTTATCAGTGCAATTAAACTATCATACAAACCTTCACCATTTTTACACATGAAAGGGGAGTTAATTCGTCCAAAAATGATTACACATATCATTTTTAGTAGTGAATTATATTGTATGTGACAAGACCGCTGGGAGATAGAGTTGTTTTTTGTGACCTTTCTTTTGTTAAGACTGAGTTTGAATGTCCAAACTCGTCAGTTTGGAGGCGTCCAGTTGTTGATGGGCCGTCAATTGCAGAGTGCAAGTGCGACGCTCGGTCAAAATGGCTAAGCAATTACCCGCCGACAGTGTTCTCATTTGTCTTCCAAGTGTGATTGTTTTGTTTGTTCAAACTTTGGAACAAAAGGCGACTGCCGTAGTGCGACAGATGTGGCCAGACATTCAGCACCATTTAGTTCGTATGACTTCACGGCATCGATATAAACTGATAAGTCAATTGTTAATAATTAGCTCATCTCCTTTTACATACTTTAAAAATAAATGACCACAACTTATTTAAAAATTGTTTGGAACATTGCTCTCGTTTCGAGAGATAATAAACAAGCTAAATTGGCTGATTGGATTGATTAAAACTTGAAAAAATAGCACGTGATTATTTTTTTTTTTTCAATTATTTCTACAAAATATTCTTATAATATGAATACCTACCGCAATTCTCCTCCAGCCATCTATCTCGAGCCAGACATAACATACAAATTGCACCTTTTTTACAACTATGTCTTTTTTTCCAATCGAGAATAAGCGTTAAAAATGTCACTCATTTTGTAGTTTGAAATTACTAATTATATAATTTATACGACTGAAAAAAGCAGTAAAATTGACTATTGAGCAAATAGTAAAGTGGCTTTTCATGTATACGGTTAAAAAGTCTTTATTTCAATTTCTTACGACTTGCGGTAGAAATCAATTGAATATGAGCTAAACTGCTAACATCTCTTAAATATTAGGTTAGGTTAAGCTTTACCACGGTGAATATTTACACATACTTATTTCTAAAGAAGAAATATTTTTAAAAATACCATTAACATTCATACTATATTTAAAAAATGAATTCTTGATGTATCATTGTAATGCATTTTCTTATTTCATTTACAATATTATAGACGCAATTAATTTTGAAATCATCCTCAAAAATGTTAGTTAACGGAAGCATATTTATTCGGTACTTAAATAATTATTTTTAATTATATTACATTTTTTAGTTCACTCAATTACCACACTCAATATAAATTATATATGTATGCCCACACGAAAGATAATACCCCGGCAGGTACTTAACTGAATGCGGTACTCTAATATTGCGAATGATTTTATAAATTGATAAGCTGTCCCATTAAGTATTCAGATCGGAATAAGATAGATTCAGGGAAGTAGTTATAATTCACAAGTAAAAAAGAACATCATTTTTTTTATAATATAAATATTATTTGGAGAAATTTTACTTTACATTTTAAATTTTTATTCTGTGAAGATTACTGGAGAAATATTCATCTCAGATTAATAATTATTTCACATTATTTATTAAGTTTTCCGATTAAAGATTATAGAACGGTACGATAAGTCGTATATCTCTTTAGAGTAGCTTTTTATATCATACATGATGGTTTTACAGTAAAGAAATGGATTTATACTTATAAACTTACTCTGAAACGTGACTCAATGTATCATATTATGTAATATTTCAAAAGTAACGTCAAAATATTTGAGTTTGATTAAAGCGAGGAGTGCATGCGTCATTAAAACATGTTCTTCTCACTGGTTTTATGACTACAATATATGTACTTGAATTCTTATGATTGATAACTAGCTTCACTAAACCAGAGAAGTATAAAATATGAGTAGAAAAAGAAGTTAGTAAAATTTACTTTTAAGTGTTATACAAGTAATTAATAATAAATTATCAGTAATATAAAACAAAAATAAGCACATTCGAATTAATAAATATCACAAGTTATTATACAACTTGATTCATTGTTGTATACTAGTGTTATACGACTTGTAGCAATAATAATTGTAGATATGTTGTGTGGTATTAAAATGTGAATACGTTGGAGATATCTGACATTTTACCGACAGATTATATTGCCGAACAGAATTACACCGATGCCATCTGTGCTCAATAAAATCTCATACGTAACTTAATGATGTGACTTTGGAGATATTTTAAAGTAGTCATATGCATTGGTCATTTTGTTTTCAGTCTATGTTGTATAATACTCGATAGTCGATAATAGAAAAAATACACCCATTTCCCCCCCATGTATTTTACTTCATCTAAAGTGTGTATATTTATATAAACTATATACGTCTTACTATATTTTATTTTGAACGTTAATATTATTTCTTTTTCGTTGTATAAATATTATGAATTTATATATATATATATATGGGTATTCGTATATTTTACTAAATATATATTTATGTCTAAAAACTATCGTCTGAGATAATATTAGAGATTTTTAAAAATATATTAATAAGCAGTAATTCACATTCACATAGAATATGATAAATGTTTACTTACTTACTAATATATATTAGTTAGTATAAATAAATATTTTTGATTAATGAGAGTCAACCAATATTTAAATCAGACGTTATGTTTTTCTATACGTCTGAGACAAAAATGGTATATTTAACATAACATATTCTGAAAATATTTTGAAATCGGTTTTACTCATTAAGTTGTTTCTAAAATATTCTTTGTGTTGTGTAATAAAAGTAATGAAAACTTATATGTCAAAAATAAATGTTGATGCACTGAAAACTTAATTTGTATTATGTTGTTGTTTATAATTCACTTGTAATTATTAGTTTGATAGGAGTGTAAACGTTGATCCCATTTGTTTTAACCCTTCGTGGCTCACCACACGTGAGGGCAACGTTTATGTTGACGGTTGGGGCAGGACCCTATAATTTAGTAGCGTGCAGAATCTTTCTACAAGGAGGATTACCTTATGAAAACTTTACCGGGAAAAATTATATAATTAAATCTTGTTTTCTCTCTTCACCACCATTTAAGTCTCCATGCCCTTTATATATCATGGCGTATCGAATGCGAAACATACTTTAAAGTAGCAGAAGTGTCATAATTAAACATGATGAAAAAAGGTAAAACACTATGAAATAGGATAAAATATATAGTTATAATAATACAAGCTAATGAATACTGCGTATTCTGCGATTTATTTAGACCCAAGGTTCTTCAGTTTACATAAATAAAAATATCATTACATCTATCATAAAATGTATTCTATAATATTTTTTAGATTATAGATAAAAAATCTCACTCTGTACAACTAGCACTAACTATAATAATAATCAATAAATGTGAACGGATTTGTGAACCTTGTACGATCCGAAAGTAGAGCGTATGGATCAACGGAGAATGAAGATGTACACTTTACAAATGAAGTATGTAGATTTCAGTGATGTAAGGACGTTTGTCTACTTTTTTTACGAAAATTGGTATTCAGCCCATCCCAATGGGTACCTATTAATAATCGTATTCGTACAGATATGTGTATCAAACCCGTACTCATCGGATCCGATTACCGAGGAAACAATACTCAACCATTATTTTTTTATCCAACTCAGTAAAATACTTACTTACGTATCATACAAATTTTAGAATCCTCGATAAAATCCTGTTTTTTGTAATTTTATTCCGCCACTGATTACAGAAGATTAACGAATAATTTGGTAGCGAGGTCGGCAGCTGGTTGCTGTGACGGGTCGGAAAGGTTTTCATTTAGAGCGTATGGAATGGGAAAACCAATATCCGCCTGCTTATCATCTCAAAAAATATTAATACTTTGACATATAAAGCGTTCAGAAGCAATATCACGTAAATCTACGTTGGAAATCTAAAAGATTTGTTGGTTATTGTTAATAGCATCGCATGCTTATTTTTATGGAAATTCCATAAATTGCCTTTGTTACGAATACATATACCTCTTCCAAAACACACAACAATCGATATATATTGGTTTTTCTCCCTTAATAAAGAGTAAGCCAAATTTAAGCACAATAACGTATTTGTATGTGAGCAATGGAAATAAAACATTCTAAAAATATTAAAATAAATATATTTGAAATAAATATCTTATTTTTTTAAATATTTAACAACAAAATTCTTTTATTTACCATATATATTTGCCTGAATGTTTTTTTTAATAATTTAAATATTACCATGTTGGTATATATTAACTTTTATTTATTTTAAATGTGTGCGATTCCAGATATCCTAAACTCCAGACAGCGAATAGTAGCCAGGGCATTATAACTTTGAATATATATTAAATTGGATTGGCTTAATTTCGGAGATCAATATTTTATTGTGTTGCTACAACCAAAAACAAATAGTATTATTACACATATGATTAGCCAGATATCAAATTTATGAGAGATCAGTATCTTTAATGGACTGGACGTATTTTACTATTATAGATGCTAACCATCTTGTGTCTGAGAAAATATAAAGAAAAAGTTAATGCCGAACCATAAATTTAAGCTCTTAAAATATTAAAAAATATTATTTCATACATTTCAGTCGCCTGTGTCTGAGCTATTCGGTATGCTTTGGAATTGCACAATGTTGCAAGTTCAATTCCTGAATATGTATAAAAAGTATTTATTTAAATGTAGTACATATTACAGATAATTCAAGATTTTTTAAAAAAATAAAGATGTTTTTATTTTATGGGTGTTTATATTATATAAATAAATTTAAATAATATCATAAATGAGACACGTTTTGTTCACTAGAAATAGTAGTTATATGACGTATAATTTATTAAGAATCGCTGGTTCATACTTGCAATATTTTCACATAATTCGTTGGGTTATAATTTGATTTATTACTATGTTGCGAATTCGATTATTTATTTAATTCTCTGATTTATATCTCTGCCTAAACTAGAATATGGTCTGAATGAATAATCCAATTTGATTTGTTAACTAATGCTATGCTAAATAATTTATTTCAATTATTACTAACGAGACTTAATAAAACGATAGAATAACGTGAATGTTCAAAATTTTACATTCGATCCATTTCGAAATTCTACGGTAGGTATTAATATTATAGAAAACTAAACATGATTAAAGTTATAGTTTGATCTGGTTTGTAATATGTTATTTTTTAAAAACTATTTTGATTGCAAAAAATGGTCATAAAAACACAGTAAGCTTGGAAAATAAAAATTATTGACACAATTATAAATATACCTAAACTTATAAGATTTGAATGATATTTTCTCAGCATCAAAAAAACTAATTTCTAAATAAGTCCATGATAAAATATAGCTCAATACTGATTTTATTTTGAATCAAATTAATTAATATTGATAGTACTCATTACACTCAAATGAGTTCTTTAGTTTCAGGAGTATAAATTAAAGTAATATAATTATTTTGTCAATATTCTGAAATTAATAATAGTCGTAAATATAGAGATACTTGATTTATAAAGTCAAAACTTCTAAAACTATTTTAACACTTCCACCCTTATTGATGACATCACAAAGTAATATCACCTAATTGGAAACAGTAGTTTATTGATTCATATATTAATTTGTTCTTTTCAAGACCAATTGACAGTGTATTTTTTAATATCTCTCTATCATATGAAGACGGTTTTTTCAGTTGTAAAATGGTGTATTCTTCTTTCGTTTTCTCTAACTATGTATCTACCAATAACCGATGAGTTCGATGTGATATCTCTGAGTGCTCCGAAGATAGTTGTTTATGGATATGAAAACATTATCAAAAATGTAACAATAAACATATGATGAAATTTATAGGGTTATATAATAAAATTATGTCTGGTGTATAACTCTACCCTATAAAAATTTCCATCATATGTATTGAAATATTCCAAAAATAATACTTATTTAGTAAATGTTAATGAAAATTAAATAAGATAATTTTTTTTTGTTGTTAAAAAAATTATTCTCAACACTTGATATCAACCAAAATTTATGTAAAGGTTACGGAAACTTTAATTTCAAATACAATTATAGAATAGAATAAGCTACCTTTTTTTTTAGAACTATTATATATAATGTAAAAATTATATTTAAAATTGATTGTTTTTCATAAGAAAACGAATGCTTCCATTTACAAAAGTCCTACTTGAATAGTCACGATTCATAAAATTATGCTGAAAATACTAGATATTTTCAGAAACTAACAAGAGATTAATAGGCTGGCTTCTTGTAAATTAATTATTCTCATAAAATTCATCTAAAAATAGTGTACCATGTAGGAGGGAAACTTTTAGTATTGTCTTATTTTCATATAGTCTACATATGCGTTGGTGGCGAATTATTATGTTCGTGAGAGACACAATTAACCTTTTATGTGATATTGATTAATATGAAACATAAAATGTATACTTTACTTACTTCAGTAGATTTAGAGATGAAATTTATGCCAAGATAATGGCATAAATAAATATTTTCTGGACTTGTAAATTGAACATTACTTATTTTAATTTGTTGAGATAAAGTTTTAGCGTTGAATCAATGATGTTGTTTAAGTGATGTTGGAAAATATATTTTGCAGCCTAATGACGTGTAAGTGATAATATCTTGAGCGCGATTTATTTTTCCAATAAAACAAAATAAACCGGTAACGGATCTTGTGTTTTCTGTTTTTGATAACCACAGCGTTTAGTCGTTTGTTCGCGACCTCTGACATGGCACCAATGGCGTTTTAAAAAGTAAATTATTTTTTTTCAAAATTAAAATATTATATTGTGTTCATGTTAATATACTACAATATGGCCATGTAACGTGAGTTGAATAAAAAGATTAAATCAATATGTAAACGGACTTCTCTCATAACTATAATGTCAGTTTTTTACACACGTTTACGTATTTAAAACATAAAAATTAAAATGTCATGAAGTCTAGATAATTTAAAAAATATATTTATGGCATTTAGCAACGTGACCAGTTAAAATTCGAATAATCAAATTAAGCAACTAGTCTACAATTTAAGCTGATTAACAATATATTTTGATAAAGATAATTTTTAAAGCTTAAACATAATTAATAGTTTTGAAATTCATGAAATTATCGTAAAATCTAATTATACAGCAGATAATATATAAAAATATCATATCAAAATTTATTTGAACATTTTCAATTCTAGTGAAAAGAAGTTTAATAGTACGAAAAATGTACATTTTAACAAAAGTTTTTGAATTTGGTTTTATTGATTTTTAATAAATTTTCAATCAAGTATACCATTGCACTTATTTGCTGCAATAGTTTTTCTTCCGTTTTTCAAAATGAATTTGATGGTGCGCCAGTGTATAACATGCAAGAAAAATACTTTTCATTGTTCCCTATACATAACGCATGATTTATCGTTTGCTATTTACTTCCTCTGTTTCTTTTTCTTTTCCCGAAATTCATATATATCCAGGGGAAATTTCCTTTTTTCTACCCGACATGGAATGAGACCCGCCAAATTTTCTCGCATATTTTTTAAAAGTATTCACAAAGTGTTTGGTACTTTATGGGTGTTGTTTCATCGAGAGAGAAACTTACCAAATTAGTTTTCCGGAGATTTCGTTTTCAAGGAATCTATTTTTTTTACTATCTGTCGAAAGCAGGGAAAAGTTTTTTTCCTAAATTATAAATGGTTTTTGGATATTTCTACAACTTTTCAGTTTAAATAATTTAACATAATTTATTGAACTTTCTACGCACAATTGTCAGCAAATACTATTGGCCCGCGTTTAAAAGAGTTAAGTTAATTATGAATACACCATTTAAATTAACAGAGAATTTCTAAAAGATATAAACTTATCTCTCATGCGTTAGAGGTATGAACTATACGTCAGAGAAGATAGTTATTAGTAACATTTTTATATAAAGTAATACATATTATTGAAGGTTTATTTATCGAAAATAGGTTAATATATACAACGGAAATTAATTTATCGACAATCGGGTTAACTTAGGTTAGTCAACATTGAAATCTATATTAAGCCAAATTTATTCAATAATTAGAACATTTAATTTTTATTTCCCTGTGATGGATAGCGAGTGATCAGTACTTATAAATTATTTTATTTCTTAATGAAGTCTTCATACTTCATGTATCCCTAAGATTTCAATGATTTGCAATAAAAACATTGATCAATCTCAGCAGAAATAATTATTTTTTATCAAATCTATCTATCCAAATCATTGATACATAATGCCATTGTTTTTAACGTTTCTAAAAATAATTCATTTAGCAGGTTTTGAATAATTTTAAAATATAAATTTTTAACTGGACATTTGGGGCTCAGTACCGTGATTCTAGTTCAATAAAGCGCGAATTAATAACGACCTGAATCATAATAAGAATGTACCCCCTTTAAAAAAAATCAATAACTTTCTCACCTCGTGTACATGATGCATATTTATCTTCATACATTTAAAATACAGCAGGTTTTAAAATAGAACTGAATTCGACCTCAAGTAAAGTTAGATTTTGAGTTTTGGACCCGGCTTGCGTTCGCTTTTGAAGCAAATCGGCAGTAAAGGGATGGACAGTGCAAATTGAAATTACTTATTCAACACGCGGGCGTCAACTCCGGAGTCATGTGTTACGTTTAATGTTTGCCACATACAAAAACTTGTTTTTATGACAAATTCGTAAAGGGACACCTTTTGCTGATTCACCATTATTGTTTATTGAATAGATCCTTTTGAAGTTTATATATAAATATAGATATTTTTTTAAGACTTTTATAAAGAAAAATAAACCTGAAAAACGTATAAAATTTTATTTGGATTTTACCTACATGGTACCATGAGCAATTTAATGTTTTTTTGCTTAGTATTGAACAATATTCGATTACTTTTAATAATATATTTTCTTCTAATTTTAGAAAACATAATATTTGTAATAATTATTGAAATCATCTGAAATTAAATATTTACACCTTTTTTCCATAAGCACTTTGTAAGTAAACTGTATGGAAATCAATTAATCCCTTTGAGAGTCTCTTTTAATAGTCGGTACTTTTGTGTTTTCGCAGGTCTTTCCAACATCTTGAAACTTCTCTTTTGAGGCATCCGAAACATGCGGCCAAGCGAGGTGGACATTAGTGACATCACTATTTTGTTTCTAACACGACCATAGTACATAACCATATTTGCAGAATCCGACGCAAACATCTTTTCTAAAAGCTTATTTTATGGTTGCAGCTGCTAAATGATATGATTTGCAACCATAAAATAGCACTGACAAAAACTTTAAATCGAGAAAACAGCAAACGGTTTTTATAATACTCCAACTCTAAGCTATACATTTTAATATTTTGATCTCAATATTGCACTTCGTGTATAAGAGGTTGAAAAACTTTACTTCATACCTAAAGATATTGTTGTTGTTTATTACGCACACTCTTGCTCACACTAACTAATAGCTTAGAAAGTTATTGCAAGACGCCTTCTTGGTACAACTTTAAAGTACGCTTGACATTGCGCTAAATACGAATGGATAAAGCGTAAATCCGAAAAGGTGCTAGAAAATAGAAGCTACGAGTACAATGCGATTTATTGTGTACAAGAAATTTTAATTACTAACAAATGTATTTATTTTCGTGCATTAAACAAATAATTGATATTCCATAATCTGATTTTCTTTTTCTTTCCCCAGTGCACTAGAGGCACATTTTTCTTGCGCCCCTTGCATCCGAAGAATGCGGGTTCAATTCCCACATCTGCTGAATTTTTAAATTTCTGAAAACGCAGAGCTACATGCCCGTTGGGTTGATCCATTTTCTGACAACCATTTATAGTAAAAAATACTCTGCCAAGACATGTCTTTACATCACGGAGATTCATATACTCCGTTTTTGGAGTGGATATCTTCACAATATGTAGATCCATATGCTCCAATTTTTGAGAGAATATGGTGAAAAATACTACAAATATACAGATTTTTATAATGTATTTCAATATTATTTTTAAAATTTCTTCTAATTACCAAAAAATACATCACTAATCTTATTTTTGTCAATGAATATAATCGTAATTTATTCAAAATAAGTTTTTTTGAACTCTTATTTTTAATACAAAAAATACTGCCACAGACAATACTAGAATCAGCTTTGAAACATATATGTAACATATATCTACTAGCGAATTTAAAAAACGAGCCTCGGGGATACAATTTAATTAAAAATGAATACTGTGTTACGGTTACTGTACAAATACGAAGCATTTTCCAAAATAGTTGAATCCGCAACGCGAAACTACTAGATTAGCTACCTGTATTAAGTTTTTTGTCATAACCATTATTAAATTACTATGCATGTGTACGTAAAGCTGATATCTCTTATTTTTCTGCATTAAATAATAAAATAGTAAATTTCTGTCTCTACTCAGATTGACAAAGAAAAAAAGTATTTGAGGAGTATATTGTCAAAGTGCACATATTCCACCATTAAAAAAATATTTTATAAAGAGAATGACCATAAAATATATTTTTCGGTTATTTATTTTTGTTTTCAATGTTTGTGAAATTGATCTTTCTACTGATTTACAAGCTCAAAATTATTTTTTCATACAAGATATACTTGCTCAAATAGTTCTCCTTTAAATTTCGGTTAAGTGAAATAAGTTCACTTCTTCATTTAATATAAATTGTGATATCGAAATCGGAGAAAATTGACAACATTATTATCATTTATACAATACTATCTAAATCAGGGATTCTCAACCTTTTTGGGTCGTTTTCAGTTTAAAAAATTCTGTGCCTCGTCTGTTTCCTATTTTTGATTGAGAATTTTATTTTTGTAGTACATGGAACTCAACATCTCGATTATTTTTTTTACTCATCCGTAATAATAGTATATAAGTTACTTAGTTTTTAGCTTAATGAATATTCGATTTGAATTTACCTTCCGTGCCTTCTCTAGAGTTGGGTATGCCTCCCCAAAAAAATATTTTTGATTTGTGCTTTCTTTGAAGTCTTCTGTGGATCCTATGTGAACTCAGGTTGAGAAACACTGAATTAGAGCGTTCTAAAATAAAAACATTTCAACTGTTTTCTTGCTTAAGCGATGAATAAATTGTAAGTTACCAATTGTAATTTATTTTTTATAAATATACGACCTAAAAACATTTTGAGCTGTAATTCTTCACCTGTATTACTTTAATATGATAAACTATAAAATCATTATTAATTAAGATTTTCGACTGATGGTGCTTGATGGGAATTGGTTTTAAATTCTAAATTATTTAATCAATTGCAGTCGAGTTAAATAGAGTTACTAAGCATATATAATGCTTTTTTTTAAAATAATTTATACGTTGATAAAATTTACTAGAATGTATGATACAAAAGGAATTTATGTTTTTAAATGTTATTTATACTTATTTTTTTAACTTAGTTACTTACTTTAATTTCTAATGAATTGTCAAAATATTTTTTAAGAAATATCTCGGGAACACATGTGGAGTCTTTATGGTAATAATTATAATTAACACATCAAAGAGTACCCAATAAAATAGTCTTCTTTATTTAGTATAGACTTAGCCGTTTGTAGAGCTGTCGAAATATTCCCTCGGCAGCTACCGCCTGTAATGAATATTGACTGAAGACATCCGCCCGGCCATCCGTTGGTATGGCAAAAGAAAATAAACATTGGGTAATAGGAAATGGAACGACTGGACATGAGAAAATTATGTGGGTCTGTGAAATAAAATCTTTCATTACCTTTGTTATTCGCATAAAGTAAAGAAAAATACCATTCTCACGAAAAATATGAATTCCATTAAATGAGCAGTGATTTTTATATAGTAACTAAAACAAGAAATTTATTGACTTTTCATTAAATCAGAAGTGTTCAAAATGTTATTTAAATATACGAGACAACAAATGAAAAATTTAATCAATTTTTTATAGAAAAAGTTAAGCTAAATCTTACAAGCTTTCTATTAGCTTAAATTTTAGCTTGGCAAATTCTTAGATTAAAAAAAACACATAAATTATGATTTTCAATGTTACAATGTTTTACAAAAATTACTTGTTCAAAATCATTTCCTTTATATATTGACAAAGTGATAGTGGATTGAGCTCTCTTCAAACATATACTCCTCATATGAAAGTATATGTTTTTATAAAGCTGCGTAATTTGTATTATGTTTAAATATGTGTTTATGATTAACAATTGCTTCCACGAAAAATCATTTGGGAATCATCTTGTGTTACAAGTTCTAGATTTTATTGCAGCTCAGTGAAACACGTTTCAGAAAATACCTATTTAAGTACTTCTAATGAAAAATTCTTTTGAAGTTGACTTCAGAATATATGACATTAATTTGTATCAACTAAATTTAAAATACAAAAATTAATTAAAGTGGTGTTTGTATTAAAATAAAAATTAATTTATCGGAAATAATAGCTCATTTAAGGTAATTTTAATATTTATTTTAATTGCTCGTTTATTCTTCATATATCGCTATATATAAAATATAAAATATACAAAATTTATTTATAAAATTTAATAACATATTATTCTATGCAAAAACAAATGACTTTTTTTTTGTTATAAATAATATTTTGTAACGATTCTGATCAACTAAATTATTTTTTTCTTTCATTTCACATAGCTTCCAATTCTCATTATTTCAGTTTGATACAAAATAAGACTTAGAATTTTGAAAATCCATGAAAACGTTCAAAACTTTATGTAAGCTAAAAACTGTCTTAAAAATAAACTTTCAGTAGCTTTCATAATTTATTCACATAAAGGTATTGATAATAACAGTATTTGGCCAAAATATAATATTAACGTTCAAAGCAAAATTTTGAAAGATCGATCAGCCCATACAAAGAATAATGGATTGATTACACGCTAAACAGCCCTTAAGGCACTTACTCAAGTATGGGAATGGCAGGTGAACGATAAAGAAATTCAACAATCCTTTCCGCTAACCAAAACGATCCATTGCCCCTCGAGCGGGAAGTAGTGGTAGCCAGCCTACAAATGGAAGGAAGTACTTGAAATTTCCTAACGAGACCGAGGCGTTGGTTGGTAAGAAAACTAAATAAAACGGTCGCTTCCCTCGACATGAAAAAAAACGACTTCTTTGAGCAGTAAGTTAACGTATGTTTTGAATTGATTCTGTACAATTCAGAGGGCACAAAAATATGATTGTATGAGAAAAAACCTTTTTGTACTATTAATATCTATATTCTTGTTCATCAAACAACTTATAAAATAAAAACGACTAACTTTCAATTTCGCGCACAATAATATATTATGTAGGATTATTTGTAGTTTTATATTTTAGTTATATATTAATATCATAATCTTTTTGTTGTAATATATCTCTTATTAAACCATTTTACAAAAATTTTAGAGTAAATAATAAACTCAGACCTTAAATCAACCTTAATTAACCATACATTTTCATTTCGGAGATATGTGAATTTTTCAAATTAAATATCACTGATTTTTTTTCATCAACCATCGTCAGTCGATAAAACAAATAAATAATTTATTATTATCAGCCATAGATATTTCAATAAGTTAAACTATAGGAATTAATAATAAAAATCTCAGAATACGAATATTGCATTTGTTTGCGTATGTTGTCAATGAAAGTATAAATATTTTATATATGATATTTATTGAGATATTTATAATTCAAATATTTTTTTCTCGTAATATTTCACAAAAATTATGCTAGGCAACTAATTTTTAAGCAGGACACACAGCTACACAACACGGGAGTATGAGCCTACCGGAACAAATACATCTTTCGCTGGGATGAGTCTGCGTCAGTCTGAGAACGATCATAAATCTTGCAAAACATTCTTAACCTAGCGCGAGCATCTTGCCATCGCATTTACGATCCAAAGTGGCTATCAAGTGGGCTTAATGCGAATCGTTTTCCCGGATATGGGGTGGGGGGAGCGACCCGCCCTCCGGCGCTAGTGCGCGCTATATCCGGCGTCGTGACGCCGATCGCCGGCCGATAGGGCAATGGTCTGCAAACTGTGGGTCATGACCCTTATGACGGTCTTGACAGTTCTTTACCATAAATAAACACGATGGCTTATCTGCCTATCCTGGGAACAGTGTTTCCTGAAAGGTATTCATAATTTAATAATATAATACGATAGCACTTATATGTTCTTCAAGTTCAAGGTTAATTAATCTCATAACAAAAAACATATCTAAACCTTGAATACTACTACATGCTACAAACCAATATAGTTAAAACTCATATTAATTGCTACGAAAATTTCGACTTATTTTATCAAGGCTTAAAGGAAATTTATGTACTGGAGGATAATATGAAGCTTTACTATTTTAATACGTCATTTTGTTCTTCATTTATTGGAATTAAATATGTATTTATTTTTTTAAATATATACGGAGTATTATACTTGTAAAGCTCTAATTAATAAATTTAAAATAAATTTAAATATGGCTTTATCAAACGAAACTGTCCGCTGAATATTTTTGTACGAATAAAGTCGCAAAAGTTTTAGCTTGAGGAAGCGGCTATTTTTTAAGTAGTGACAAAATAAAGTTAGCGCACCGCTGCGATAGCGATCTGATCTACCCCCTCCATCTCCTTGCGTCATATTTGGGCGATCGCTGAGCCACGATACGACCCCTGCCTGCCGCCCCGACTGAAAGTTCTAAGTGGATTTTTTGACTTCATTAGCCTGATCATTCCGAGATATATACAACTCAGCTTTTTATTCAAGTTGTAGCATGGAAAGGTTTATTTATACGAATTTATTCTTAATGCGTTCTCAGTTAGGCAGAGTAAAATAACGACTGTGACTAATTTCATTTAATTATTATTTTCATGCAAGCTGTTTTTCTTTCGAGTTGTTATGATACGTTAAAAGAAAACACTTAAGTATAATTTTAAGTTTGAAACAATTAGCTATTTTTTAATACAAACGCTTTATGGCACGTGACGCCCATTATAATAAACTGCATTTTAAGACTCCGTTTATATTATTTAGGTAAAAACAACGCAGTTTTATTATTTATTTATTACAAACAGGAAAAATACGTATATATATACAAGAAAATAAATGTACACTTGTTTCTGCTACTTTTTATAGAACTTTGTGTTTTTTATCAAAACAGTTAGACATTTACTAAAATTAGAAAAGGCTCGATTTTATAAATTGATAACTGAAGTATTTATCAAAAATGGTAAAAAATGTCTTCAAATTTACACATCGTGAATTCGACACATACAAAATTGATTTCGACACGCAATGTCACAATATTATAACAATACAACATAATAGCGTACGTTTTTCATTGCTTTCCTTTGTTGATTTATTTCGTTTCCCCGTAAGCAATGACGGAAAAACGATTTTCTTGATGGCTTTGTTTATGACACTTATCTTTTTAGATACTGCTTTTTTGAGTGCCTTATTCTTACGCCAACCGGACATAACGACTTTTTCGTAATTGATAGCATGAATGTTAGCTTTTTGGACTTCTTCACTCTATAAAATAACTATTTACAAAACTGTTTTTTCTACCTCATGTGCTCATCGATGAACATATCAAACTGATACGCATCCATTAACAAACTATAAATATTATTTTGAAACGTATTTCTTATAAAAACATAATACAGTCAGACATAAAGTTAATCTATGTATCCTGTGAATTAATAAAGTAAAACAATATATTGACATATACAAACTTTTATTATGAAATCGGTTTATTTCAAATACTGACATAAACGTCAAATAGTGTAATATAAGCTTCTTTTTCTTTACATAAAGCGTAATAATAATAATTATTAGTACAACATATTATACATAAAACCCAACTAAAATCCAACATACAATTTTTGATAAATGTCAATTTCCTATAATTTCTCCTTCATTTTTTTAGTCTAATAAGTAAGTATTATTTACACCCATACAGATGAAATAGAAAATATTGAAAATAGCTATTTGTGAAAATGATTATTTTTAACAATTTTTTTTTTATTATTTTATTGAGTTTTGATACCACACCGAGCTATCGTCTTTTTCAAAATTATCTATTTAAATATTGACTATGAATATTCGGGCGAATAATCCTTCTTTAATATATTTGTATTGTCAATGAATTGATTGTACCGAATCTCCCTAAATGATCCGGGCTTATGACGTCACATATAATCAAAACTTAAACCTCTCTCAACGAAAGGCTTAACCTTATCTTCCGAGGCGTGCGGATTTGTCAGACAGCTTTAATTTTATTGATAACTATAAATTTAATTGTCATAGTTATTTTTGGATATTAAATTTAAATAATTACGCCATCTATTCACAAATAATTTGAAGTCCTGCTTTAATTTATTTATTAACTATATAATTCGATAACAATATTGTTTATTTAGTTAAAATGTCCTATATATTAAAATACGTATTATTGATATAACTAGTGCGTATTTTCTGTATAGTTTTTTTACATAATAGGTTTATACGTGAAAAAATAATGAAATAGAAATCGCATCCTTTTATAATAAGGGACTCACTATATACATATAATTATACTATAAATATGTATATTATTTGGGCAAGGATGAATCGCTGATTGTTAACGATATTGTAACACAGTGTTAGTCATCTTGGATATATCTTCAGGTCATTTATGCTGCATTTAATTGTTGTCGTAAATGTAGGCCTGAATATCTGTTCAATATCAAAATTTGAGATAGAACTGCATGCACGAGATGTAAAAGTAACAAAATTTAGGGATGACTCGGGAAGAGAGGTTTGAAAATTTTGAGAAAACAAAAAGGAATATTTAGAACAAAAATATTTCCGGAATTCGGTCAAATTTGAAATCAAAGGATTTTTGTATAATTTTGGACTATTTTCGGAATCGGATCGAAAATTAGAAGTTTCTCGTTTTTTTACTGTGACACCAACAAGTATAGTTTCTCCTTTTTTTCTATTTTACGGTATTCAAAAACAAAAGTAAGTCCCGGAGTAAGTGGCAAAATGAAAGAATACTACTTATCTAAAAAAAATGCAAAAAATAAGGTTATTTTAATATGGACAAATGTGTTATTAGATTTTAAAAGAAGGGTAGAGATAAACAAAATAGACGCACAATATTCTCTACATCGATCAAGCTAATGGATATAGTATAACATTACAAAATACTTTTAGTTCAAATAAGACTAAAAATTAATAGGAAAATATGGGTTGCCAAACTACACTCTTAAGAATTCGAAGTTTCTGAAAAAAACTTTTGGTCGGCCCATAAAGGGACAAAGTGCCAAGTGTGTTTATGTATGCAAAATCACGTGAATAATTCATTCAACTCTGACCAAATCGTGCAAGGCGCTGTTGGCGGTACATTGGTTGCCAGTGGAATGCTGATTTTAGGGTTTGTTGATAAGAAAAAATAAATACAGTTTCATTATATAACAAAAGTTTCTTTCTTGATTATTTCACGTTTATATTTAGATTTTACTTGCATGAAGGGGTATGATTAAACCATATTTGTGATTATAATTGAAGTAATTTTTAACTTAGTATTTGAAATTTATTTTGTTTGTCTAGAAATTATATTTTTAAATTATAATCATTGTGAAACAAAAAGTATTATAATGCTAGAATACTTTTCTTGTTCGTTTCGTCATTTGTTTGTAAGACATACCTAAGTAGGATCAGCATTTACCAGACCATGAAATAAGCCTTCACTGCTAGATAATAATCTCAGATTATATTGATACGTGTAGCAAGACCACGTTTTAACACGTGGTTTCACAGATAAACATCTGACGACACTATCGGGTTAAATTTTCAAACAGGCCGGATACTGTTATAATGCTTCAATTTGCATTTCGTTATAATATGAAAACTCAGTTTTATTTAATGAAATAGAATATGTATTCTATTAATAAAATGTGATGGATTTTATTTTTATCTACATTTATACATATATTATATTTTAAAAAAAATAATTAAAATTTACTATTTTCTTTGAAAATCATTTAATAAAATGTTTGTTTTGCTTAACTACGTTAAAATGAAATCGGGAATGTCGGAAATTTCAGCGACATGTCAACAAATAAATAGTAAGATAAAAAAACATAATAATACAATATGAGACAGCCGCGGCTAATGCCATATGTGATTGTCAGAAAAAACAGCTGGAAAACAAATTACTCTGTAAATAATAAAACAAAATAAAATCCGAATAATAAAATTATGTAACAGCTGAAAGAGAGGAAACGGATCAATTTGGATTTATGTTTTCTTAAGATATAAAGATATTGTTGACATTTGACTTTTCTGTATATGTTCCTTATCAATCATTCCCAATAATCATCTAACAATAATAATAGCTGCTAGCTTATTCATGTTACAACTTCTTAGTATTTCATATATTTTACGTTTATAAAAAAATATGTGCGCTATTTTTGTGAAGAAAAGTTGTTATACAGGACAAGACAAGTTGAATTAAAATATATATAAATATATACGTACGGTAGTACCAGTAATGATTATTATAAACGTATATGAATGGAATTACAGGCACATTTTAATGTAATTAGATCAGATTTTACCTAAGATAGACGAACAATTTTTAGGCACAAACAGATACAGAAAACAATAAAAGCTAAAGATCAACGCGGTTTTCTCAGTATGAAAATACTTTTAATTAATTAAAACATGTACACACATATTGAACTAAGTTTTCCTTTGAACTAAATTACGAATTTCTTCGAACTGCTAGCTAGTTCCTGGTAAAATTTCCTCGACGGAAGTAGGGTATTTTATTTTGAAATTTGACGGTGTGTTGTTACTTGCATAGTGTTTGGGCAGTTATTAAAGGTGTGTACGTACCTCGACCACGGGTGGTTGGCGCCTTTATGAGTTATTTTATTTTACCGGTAGTCATGAATAGAGACGGACGTAAAACTTTACTGTTTATTGGATTGCTGCGCCATACGCTTTATGGAATTCAACGTAAAATGTGAAAATAAAAACGAAGCTATTATAATAAATACTTCATATTGACTATGGAGAAGGAAACAGTACGACATACGAATGAAGAGCAACAGAATACCAATGCTTTCAAAAAGCACAATAAAAAATGATACTCGCTCTAGTAAAAGCATTTTATTTTCTCTTTAAAACCTTTTATCACTCAGTTGTCTACTTAGAATACTAAAATGCATTGTTTAGATCTTCACTTAATTATTTTTACAGCAAACGTATTCGGTGGGTCGATTTCAAAACAAATATATTTTAGATAAATTTATCTATACATTATGTCAGTAATAATACAAATTATTGAAATATCTACATACATATTATTTATTATACACAGTGTATTTTAAATATTTTAAAAACTTAATAAATAAAAAAAAATATTCTTAGTAAATTAATTAAAATTATCTATGTGTATAAATCTAGCCACTTTAACTAATGACTAATGACTATCATATTTTATTTTAATAAAATTTCGTCTTCTGATAAAAAAAATACAGTTTATTTTTATTTAAGTTTATAGCAGTAAATTTTTTCGTCTGTTTGAAGTTATTATGTAATAGTGATAGTTTAATATTCTGAAGTAATTATTTTTAATAGAATGTAAATTTTGACTGCCGTTAATTACAGGTTGCATTTAGTTTCATTTCTTATTATCAAAGTAATGTTCATATTCTTTCCACGGTGCAATATTTTGGAAATCAATCAAAAATACCTTGACGGAATGAAATGGTTATTTTGATATAAGGAAAAAAAGGATATAAAAATGTTTATTTTACGTTATTAAAATGCATATCGTTAAAATAAATTTAAACTAATAAGCCATTAATCACTCCCGGGTACTTTAATTACTTTATTTATAATATTCCCATATAAGTTGATATTGCATTTATTTGAATAAAAATACACTCGAAGAAAGTTTATTTTCCTTATTCGAAAAGTCGGTTTTATTACAATCAGATAGTACTAAATTTATTGAAGGGACAAAACTCGCACGGTGTGGGGTCTTTTTAACAAATAGCCACAAAGAATTTCCTTTATATTTATCATAAGAAAATAAAGGAAAATATTATGGAATGGAAACGGAACCACCATGCTCATAAGTCAGTTTCGTGTTTCCTGTTTCCTTGAATTTTCATTAGCAGCAACGGTCCATACTGCCGTATAACTAGGGGACACGCTAAGGTATACGCCATCCTTGAGTGGGGCTTACCAGGTAAAGGTAAATACAATTATTTCCCGGGAAAAGGGAAAATAAATAAAATTCTTGCCAAATCATTGATTTTATGAAAAAGTTAGTCGAACGCGATTTGAATATCGTATGAGAAAAGTAAAAACTGCGCACTTATTACATTTGTCGCCTCCTTTAACTTATTGAATAAGCATTCGTTCTTATTTAACGTACTTGCAACGAGAATTATGGATTCGAAAATTGATAAAAATATATTCATAGCGCCAATTTAAATATAGCTTATAATCCTATTAGGTCTTACCAGTGGTCGAGAGGTAAACTTGCGCGTATCAATGCTGAATGTTGCGTATTCGAATCCCATGGCTACATAAGCGAAAATAGTTGAAGCAGCAGAATTAAATGAACAAGGAGATGAGAGAGAAGGACGAAAAACCCTCTTTCTTTCTTTCAACATAAGCTTTTACATTGCGGTGATCTACATACTTCATTTTGAGAGTGGATATCTTTACAATATGGAGTTTCTTGTGCTTTAAGTTCAGAGCGGATTTAGTGCTTGTATGAGCTTAAGATTTTGAATAAATAATGACTATTATCATATTTATATGAACATATGATAATACAATACTATGTAATACATCTACATCCGAACGTTCTACCTTAAATCAAAAACAGCGCTTAAACCTTTTTTTATGGATAAAATATACTATATCCTAGAAGTGTGATAATATTAAAATAATGAATATATCATATCACATTTGAGAATAGTAGCAATTTCAAATACCTGTTTTTCAGAAACACGTTTTGAATGTTTCATTTTATCGTAATAAATCAGTTATCTCGGGTAAAAAAGTTTTTAGAACATTGGATAAATTTGTGGAGTGAAGTTTTTCTACATACGATATTTGATTTATTACAATAAACTGTAACATTTAACAGAGTTCCGGGAATACTTGAGTGCTTGATTTTGTGATTATGTTCTAACATATATTATGAGATAATAAATCATGTTTTTTTATACACCGTGTTTGCTCCCAACATAGAGCATATGGATCTACACAGTGTGAAGATATCCACTCCAAAAGAGGAGTATATGGATCTCTGCAATGTGAAAACGTCTTGACAGATTATTTTTCACAATAATTGTTTGTCAGACAATTACTCAACCCAATGGCCACCCACTCCTGCATTTTCGGATCTTTAATATCCGACAGAAGGGGATATGAACATGTATTCTCCGGATTGCTAGGCGCGCATGAAATCAACTCGGCTACCAGGGAGTATAGTATCATCTATCTACACCTTATATACTAAAATAATTAACTTGTGGAAAAGAAGCAGGAATTTATTAAAATTCATTATATTTCATAATAATATGTCCAGATTTTACCAGATACTCAAAAATAGCTTATTAACCGTGCTGAATCATAATAAATAAATCTTATGGTTACGTTCATTTACGAGTAGGTGTAATTATGTTTTACGTTTACTTTAATATAGTATAACACTGCAATAAAGTAAATTTTAATTTATGAAATATGTAAAAGTGAGAGACATGTAATGAGACACTTAAATATAAAACAGTTATATATATTGTAGGTATAATCGATTTTATTATTTATAAATAAGTTTTCCTCAGTTTTTTGGTATTTAAAATATATTGTGTATTAAAGTGTCTACGTGTCTTACAAATATTTAAAAAAATAGTTACTACTGCATATACTTCTAATCAGAAAATAACCTTTCATAATTGACGAAAACCACTCGTATTACTTACGTATTCCGAATTTTATGTAAGGTTGCCTCGGTGCTTTTTTCTTGTCTCGGTACTTCAGCGTCTCGCAAATGTCTCCATTCTCTCAAGACGTTGTTGTTACGTAAATGACATCTATTATTCTCTCATCGAAACAACCAGATTCGTTTCTGCATTTATTACAAAGAGCACTTTGCCGAATTAGAAGTTCGGATCGCGGTGGGATTTGTCACCTAAAGACGCTATCTGCCCAATCCACGCAGCGCCAGTCGTGATGACGTATATTGTTCGCGCGGGAAAAAATGCCACAATCTTTTTGTTACTTTTAGTTTAGTAAGGAGTAGGAAACCAACAAAGACATTACCGTTTGTTGTAAAATGGAGGAAACGTTTCGCTTATCTTTTATTTTCATTTTTGTGCACTTACAATGAAAACAATCTTATAAGTTCCAAAACGTGAATAATTTAAAACACTTATTTTCAAACTTATTAAAAATAGTTTTAAGCGAATAATATAAAGCAAAAAAATCAATTATTTATTTTACCAATAAGCGATAGCAAATACTAGCAGAAAATCTACGGTATAGTGTGTTTGATAACAATTACTTAGGTTCATTATAAAATAATGACTATTTGGTGGTCATACATTATTCGAAATTATAACAAAATTGACTATACGAATACCCAACATCCCGAAAGTGAAACTGAACCTGCATATCGGCCTTAATTATATACTTCGAAGTCTCAATGAAACTTATATTTTCTTCAACCCATCTGGAGTATAGTAATCTGTGAACAGTATACTAGAAATATATTTAAAATAGTAATTTTACAGTAACGAGGATTCTTGGATGCACCATGGCGTTTATATATGCTCTACTTAAGTAACGGACATAGAAAATGACTGAAAGGTATCATAATAAATTCTTACATATCTTACTTTGTTAGATCCCTAACAGAGTTTATATACCGCCAGTTTTATTTGAATTTAGAAAATCTAGTAGTAGACTATATTGTGTGAAAATATTAAAAACACGCTTATGGTAGCAAATTAATTCTAAATTATTTAAAACTGTTAAACTTCTATATGTGAGATCACT
>JAGVSQ010000330.1:0-43045 GCA_022683975.1 Rhyacophila evoluta
TGTATGTAAATTAACGTGGAGTTTATTATTGTAATTGGCATTACCGTACGAAACGTTTTCAAATACTAAACTCATTTCTATATTTTCAGATTTTTCCTAGAGTATTTTTTTATACTTATAATCAAAAGGCTCGTTTAAATTGACCAGGACGCCTGCAACCATATGGACAGATAGGTAGAACAGATATGGGTTTGAGGGATATGAAGATTGTGTTTTTTTTTAAGTCAAAGATTAGAAAGAAAATTGTGATGTAATTTATAAACAGAAAGAACATTTCGGAGTATTATTTTTGCGAAAAGAAAAAATATATAAGTAATAAGCTTTTAATGTGTAATGGATTAGTACTCATGTATCGTATCACAATCGTTCCTTGCACTACGATTATAATCAAGATAATTCAATCGTGCTCGTCTGAAGTACAATAATCAATGAAATGTAGTCCGTCTTCAGTAATTTGATTCAATTACAGAAATATTCACGCTTTGGTCAATTTTATTGATACCTTCGCCGGAAATCTTCTTCGTTCTTGGTCTTCAATCTTAACCGGAAACATGTTATTGAAATTATTCAACTCGGTGAGAAATCGTAATATATAAGAAGATTCGACTCCTGTAAATCGGGGCAGGGAAATGGTATAAGATTAATGCAATCTTCACCTTCGAGTTCAAAGTCGTGAAGAGTCTTTGAAGTGCGATTATTACGTCGTGGAGTGACACAACACTGACCGTGGAAGATCTTTGTGCATTTGCTTTCCAGTCATCGACTGTATCGGTTTGGAAATCGACTCACTTTGACAGTTCGAAGACGAATCATCTTTTGGTTAACTTTCAATTACTGTTCCTATCGTTACTATTATTGCTTAACGGAGTGAATCTAAATTTAACGAATATTGAACAGAGAGTTTCTTTTTATTATGTTTGTATTTAATTGGACTAAATAAATTAAATTATTGCAAATATTTAATATAGAGTGGCAGAATTTAGTTCGATATTGTCTTGAATGAAATTTAATCAAAATATTTGAAAAAAGAATACTAGTATTATTCAAAATATTATTTGTATATTCGTTCGTTGTTTGTGTTTGCGTTGAACTAATACATTAAATGTTAATTAGATAAATACGAATCAAAGAATGGCTTATAACATATTTTAATATGATATTATTTGTTTAGTATTGTCAATATATTAGTTAGAAAAATAGATTTTTTGTATTACATAAAAATATTATTATAAATATTAAAAATATTGGTATACCATTTGGACTTGAATTTGTATCAAAGAGCAGCAATATTAATATAATTTACATGTTATTTCAGGCTAGATTTGGTTGTTATCCATTAGATCAATAAATTGTTCTCATGACATCAACCCCATAATTGAAAACGACTTAAAAATGCATGTGCTATACAGCTGCTGTAGTCAATTGTAATAGTACAGTATAATTAATGTCATAATATTGTCACATACATAATAGATTCGATTGAATTTTGTTTTCAAATTCAGTAGTAAGCTACAAGGCCAACTGGTTTTAATAATTTGCTTGTGAATAGAAACTGGGTGGAGGCATAAGACACAGATTAGGTAATGAATAAATTAGTCACGTTTTACTAAAGATAAAACATAATTCAAAGCGTTAATTTTTCATGTACTGTCTAATAAAGCCTGCAGTATATAAGCAAAAGTACAGTATATTCAAAAAGTTCTTAATAGCTTATGCAATTGCTTTTTTTGTCGTTCATCTTAATCCTCATCGGTGCTCATTACATAAAGTTTTTAGTGTATTTTAGTTCTGATTAAATGTAGCCCTCTACCAAAAGTGATTTAAAATTTGTCATAGTCCGATAAAGTAAGATACTATTTTGTCCTGAATTTATATGTCAGTCTTAGTTCGTTTAATACTTTAATATTAACGTAATTATTTTTCGAAGTTATAGTAAATTATCAAAAATTTACAGCAATAAATCATCTTTTTAACTAACAATTATTTCATCCATTTAATAATTCTATCAACTGATAGCTTAACCGCATTGAGATCGACGTGAAAGTTTTTTTAAGCATACTATTAACGCGTAAAAAAATACTCTCCTTTGTGAACATATTTATTTGATTTTACTTTCACAAGAATTGGCTGACAATAACTCTTTTAATCGATTGTTCATTATATTTTAATTTTAAAAAATCCTTTATAGCAACGCATTTCTAACGACTCAGTTATCAATACGATGATATAATCAGGGCAATATTCTATAAGAATTTATCATTCATTATTTTTCATATTACTAGTGTACTTTTTTACAGTAGTATAAAAAGATCCTGTGGCTTTTAACGTGATATTTAAGTTGATTTTCAAATCACTTAAGTAATAAATTTAGTTAGTTGTATGTGTTTTGAATATCGTCTTAAAATCAAAACAGTGTATCTCAACATAATCCCGTTATCAATTATTATCCACGACCTTTAGGTGGCGTATACATTTAAAATCTCACTCCCAGCGGTATGTGGAAGTATACTGAACAAAGTGACCACTGAACTTCCAATACTTAAGTAATCTGGCGGGCTTATAGTTCCCGCGCTTCGTATATATGACGTGCGTATTGGAGGGGCTACAGGTACAATGCACCCTCTGGAAAATATTTATACACACTATATGAAAAAAATAAAAATAATACTTCGATTAAAATTAAAGCATTTTTAAATATATGCTATTCAAATTATTGACAGAAACAAGCATATTTATAATACACTAAACTAAATGCGTTAACTTTAGTTCGTATTGTGAGACCAAAAGTTTTGCAATTTTATGAAATTAAAAATAAATATATTTCTATAAATATGAATTATTTTGGAGCTTTTGGTAATATTTTCTCCCGTCGGCCGAACGTACGAAGCACGCTACTTAGTTGTACAGTGTTATGCGTTCAAACCGATCGGTGAGATAAATTGTAATTACGTGCCCACGGGGTTTATGATTTTGCAGCTGGACCGCAGAACGGTCGACCACTGTTTCGGGAAATGACTCCAATAAAAAAAATAAACAGAAATATTTCACTTATAAGTTTTCACGGTTGTCTTTTTGTACTCGTTAACCGCAGCATGACTTGGGAAATGGACGGTTATAAATGTTATAATATTTGAAAAGTAGTGAACACTGTATCGATATAACTCAATTAATAAATAAACGCATTCATTTTAGTTACATTCAATATTTTCAAATACATTTTTTCGTATATATATTGTAATGTTTTCACAGAATTTATAGATTACCATATGAGTTATTATTTACAAATCGGGATTGCTCTTCGACAATTTCGAGCTCATAGTCATTGTAAATACACCATAACGTAAATATCAATATATACTTTAAGATCCATATTATGTACATTAAAAGTAGGTAAGCTATGGGATAAGCTTGACATAAATAACTGTCACACTGTGTACATGTTATTATGTATTATGTCTATAAGTATGAAAACCAGTTCTGTCTACGATAGTGTTTTTCTTGCGTTTAGAGGCCATTTTCCTTACGAATTCCGGTCAAATAAATATTTTTAAAAGAGGTTCATTAAATGTTGTTGACGAATATATATTTTTTCATTAATTATCAGTTCCGGTCGTTGACTATTGTCAAATTTAAGTTCAATGAATAAAATAATATCACCTTTATTTTACGTTCAAAAATTTGGAAACTAATCTACAGATATATATAGATTTATAATTATATCAAAACACGTTTTCATCTTTTATCAGATTTTTAATGACAATCAAACCTTTATAAAAAAATACTTAAATAGAAATAAAAGAATCTCCGCTTTAAAGGAGGCAATAAAATGTTGTACTAAATCAGTCGGGTGTAACTTAATTTAAGCCAAAAGATTCATAGCATAAATAATTTTAATAAAGTCCGCCCGTAACACAGCATTAATATTAACGTTTTGATTGTACCATGTTAAAAAATATCTTTCTTCGTGGCCACTTTTAGAGTATGTCTAATCTGCAATCACTCCATGGACTGTACTCTATACTCAATATCATATTGTTGTCCGTGATTCACCATGTATGGTATTATTTGATTTAGAGGCGTGGTTCTTGTACACCATGTTAAATAACCAACCATATGTTTCCGTAATTTCGGTCATTGCACCCATCATCAAAACATGAACTCTATGGTGTTATCACGTAATCTTTACATGCTAACTAATAAATATCATAACAAAAAAAATGCCGATTTAAGCCTAATAACAAAAACTATAATATCATATAATTGGTGCTAAGTATAATCTATTATGTTTTATGTAAAAAAAAACTACAAGCAACTATAGTTAATTTTTTATCACAAATGTAAAATATGAAACTTTGGTCAGTCATAGCATCTAAAATAACTGTGCTTATATCCGTTCGGAATGTGGAGCATATGCATGCCTTTAGTACTTGTATCTTGACATTTTGTCAGTATCGTCTGTCAACAAATTTACCAACCCATCAAACATCCAGTCCTGCATTGTATATTATTTTAATTCTTCTTTGCCACTATAGAATTTAAGCCCGCAAACTCGGATACGGAGAGATTTATAAGCTTGCACTAACTCGACAATTAAATCGGTAATATGCAGTGCTGCGTCGTGGGTAAACGGTACCCTTTTTCAAAATAATTTTTGTCACATTACACTTCCAATATTGTCGTGATTTTTACTAAATTTGTATTTTTAAAATATTTTTAGTATTTTTGTTGTAATTATGTAAATACCATTGGAAGTATGTAATAATATTGGCAAATTTATGAAATTTTTCTTATAAAAAAGAGTGATACATAATCTGCACACTAACACCGCATGGCCCCGGTTATATTCATTTATATAGTCTTGTTAATGTTATTCCAATCGAAATAGCTTTCTTTAAAGCTTTAATAATATTAAAAATACGATAAAATTATAATTATACAACCTTCGTGATGAGCTCATCCTTATTATACGTTTATTTCAGAGTATTATTTATGATAATATAACATCATAATATACTTATATTATTTTATTTATATAGCTTCGGTCATAATATATACTTCCTGTTTATATGACATTTACGTAATATCCATCCATTCTTCCTATGTGTATCTTATCATTACACGCATGTTTAATACCATAAATAGTTGTGGTCTGCGATCATGATAATCATACCACAAGATTATTCTTCATCTAGCTATTCACTCAGGTGAATATGACGTATAATATATTATACATTGATTCATTTGAAAAATCCTTCCGCATTCTCAATGATGAATATATCTCCATAATATTTTTAACCCATGTATATTTATTCTTTCTCTCTTCTGACATACACGACCATATCTATGAGAATATGATTAAGCTAATTTATACGATATTTGACTATTATCCATCACCGCCCACTTGAGCTGTGCAGCCTGTGATCACACCCTCCACGTGTGAAATTTAATTAGGATCTGTAAAATATTTAAGTATTAGAAATAATTGCTAAGTATAGTAGAGCCTAGATATAACAGACGTGTGTAAACGTATTTAAAAATATTTTTTTCGTGTGCATTGTTTTAATTAACAAAATAAACGGTCTAATACAAGGCCGTTTAAGCTTCAAGAAATTGATTAAGTTGTGTTTACACTTTTCAAAATCTGTTCTTTTCATCTTCATATGCTATTCAATTTCATCGTATGACATCTAGGGTTACTTTCATCTACTTCTAATAACTTTAAACCATTTTTTCAGCTACCATAATTATTCCGTATTGGCCTACAGATATATTTTACCATTCTAAATCTCTGCATCTTGCTTGTCCAAAACACTCTTTCAGCCATTTTCCAATTTTTGTACTTTCAAAGCGTTTCACAGCGTAAAAGTTTGCGGATATTTTGTTCGTTATATCGAAGTTCTATTACATAGTATTATATACTACAAATAATAAGCAAATCCACATTTTCATGAATATGAAAATTTCATAACAGTTCTATATAATAATTATGCTATTTCTCATCACATCATTGGAATATTATACGAAATATATTTTTTAATATTATCATTTTTAAATAATAATTTTATACATTGTATAAGTCAAGTTATAGACGTCTGAATTAAAAAGAATAAATCATAAATACGACGACAAATAAGAGATACTAAGTATTATCAATATAAAGTTATAGATAAAACTATTTGAAAGGGTTTTCTATAATATATTTGATTTTAATATATTGCTACAGTATTTAGTTGTTATTTATTTTAGCCATTAGTATAAGAAAAAATACTAAATAAACGGTTTTATGAAACTCATATGCTTCGATTAAATTTATGGAAACATCTAATGGAAAAAAATACGTGAAAAAATAAATATAAATACTTTTTCGTTTATTTATATATTATACTTAATACAATTTTGAATGGTTATTTTTATCATTATATACAATTCGATACGCACTAATAGTATATCAGATATAATACTGGCATTAGGTTTGTGTATTATATAGAACAAATTATACAACAGTCGATTACGTAATTATACCTGGATTCGAAATAATGCTGTCATTATTTTGTTTTGATAATAACAATTCACCCATAATAATCAACTGATCATTCTGATAGGCCACCTGAGAAGAACGTCAGCGTTCGGTTCTTCTTATTCTTGCAGAATAACAGATCACTTGTCATCTTATCCAGCGGAAAAAATTTAACGGCATCGTTTGTTAGACATGCTTAGACGATCGCAGATTTCAATCTGTGGAAGTCAACTTTACGAATCTCTCTAGCTGTATAATTTAAGAAAAATGCAAATATGCAAAAATCTACGATTTAAATAGATAGTATTAATGTATGTTCATGCATAGTTTGGTTTTGTCTAGTATTTTTTGTAAATCTGCTTCAGTTTCATTTTTGGGATTTCGTTCAAAATATGTGTTGATTGTTAATTTCGTGCTGAGAATAGTATTAACAACAGTGGCATAACTCGTGTTTAAAGTAAATATAATTTAGATAGAGTAATCCAAAACCATCATGAGCTTATGGTTCTCTGCAACTTGACTAAATTTCGAGGATTGTTTATCAGTCGATCTCTGAACCCATTTAGTATTCAGTCTTTTGAATTTGATTTTTAAATATACTAGTGCAAATTCGGAAGATTATATCAACTGTTGAACTATAGCGAAAAAACATTTATGGAACTACGTTGCGGGAATAAATAAATCATCCCAATAAAATTGTAATCGAGGAAAATATAATATGTAGTCATGATCCGATAATAAATGTGGAACTCAAGAAAAGTATAACATTTATCAATAATGTAAAATAACTAATTCGAATATTCTCTATTCGTTTCAGTGAGAATCTCTTGTTTATTACTTTTTTCTTCTTCATTGAATTGCCGCAATTATTTTTTTTACTAAAACAATTTATATTACAAGCTTTAAAGTTGTATAATTTTTATAACCCGCTATTGTATAATGGTTATGAGTTTGGGAACAAGTGGTCTAAGTAATGCAATAAGACCGTGGGTCGTTGATGTTTATCTCGACTGCTTCGCTAAGAGCAGTTTCCTGTTTTCATTCACCCAATCATGATGCCTCGGTTGCTGACTTCCACCGCGGTTTAAAAAAAATTATAATATACTGTAGCAATTTTCAGTTTTACACCCGCAGACTCTTAATATCGCAAATAGCATTGAAAATATAATACCATTGTTATTTTAATTAAAAAAAACAAAATTTTACACTATGAATACGACAAATAGGAACAGAAGCTTTTCTTTTAATCATACATTTTGAAAATACAATACAATACTTTAATTAATAAGTGCTTAACTGTGATATAACAGCCAGATCTATTCTTATTAAGGTTTGACTATAAAAGCTATTACGAGTCATAAACTCGATGGTTATTATTCTGCTTTTCACAATAAAGCTTTATATTTTTATGATATTAGTCTGACTTCACTTGTAAATATCTTTTAATTCAAATCTTACGTAATTTATTATTCCCTTTTTAAGCACTGATTATTTAGGAGAAAGAGAAGAAGATGAGAACAAATCTTATATGTCTATTTTCTTGTAATAACCAAGAGCGGCACTATTTTATCGATTAACTGCACGGGTAACGTCTATATTAAGTTAATAATAGATTGACTTTCAAGTAGTACACTTAAAATTATAATTTATATTTTTTATCAATAATTTTCTTACTATTTTAAATATTGCAAAGCAAAACATATTTTATTTACAGTGACTTCTTTAATTGTATTATTTTTTTTACACATAATCACAAAAATTTAATATTTAAAAGGGATAAAAACAGCATCACACAATATAAGTCAGGCATATTTAGAGGCACTATTTGATATCCGTATGCTCCAATTAACAAAAACTAACATAGACAAATAAGAAATAATAACGATTTCGACAATAATAGTCTCATTCATATCAATAATAAACGTATATTTATTTCATGCCTAATATCAAATCCGAAAATCATTGTTGGTATTTTATATTAATTTTATTCGTATATTATACGTGAGCTATATGATGAAAATAAAATAAATTATCTATCCCGTATATGAAATCTTTATTGATAAAACTGATTATAGAACTGTTTTTTAATTACACGGTCGCAAACGAGTTAAATTTATAATCATGTACCACAGCCCAACAAACATCTTTAATTGATAATAACTAAATTACACATGTTACATTCGGCACAAATTATATCATCCAGTGTGACAAACTGCCCAAACAAACGTTTAAAATAATGAATACGTTGGTATTAATGGCGGAAATGCGAAAAAAGTTAAACGAGTCTTCTGGCCTTGCGACTTCGGTCCACTGCTAATTTATTTTTCTTCAATTACAGCCCACCAACGGACTCAGTTTGTTTCACAAACAAATAAATATGCCTGCGTAAATAAAATTGAAATATATTTTTATTTTTTTATTTTCTGTGTAAGTATAAATATCCAGGTGAAAGAGTAATGCTGTAGGTATATTGAAGATATAAAAATTATATAACATACAAAATAATAAGCCTAAAGCTGTCTACCGGTTTTATGTTAAAGCACATTACGTATTGTCCAAATTATTATATTTTACTTTGATATTGAAAAAACTATAGTTTAATACTTAAAAATAATAGCTTTTTACCAAATAGTTGACAAAATAAATTATATTAAAGAGTATTTAAAATAATTTCCGATGCTATTCTACTTACATCATACGTGTTAGAAGAATATCATCTAAGGTTTAACTTCTTTGAGTTATTTCAGATATATTAATTACACGGCTATATCAATTCACTGGTTTGTACATCTCAATATGCAATGTCTGTCTAGTATTATCATTATTACAATATTTTGTTGATATTTACGTGACAGCCGTTTGAATTTCTGACGTTTTTGTTATGGTAAAGCATACCACTATAACATTGAAACAATAAAATACTACCAAAAAGATTACTTAATTAAAAAAAATAAGCCAAAATTATACAGCAACATTTTGTAATACCATTTTCGCTCCCAAAGTGAAGCACACAGATCTACACAGTGTGAACATATCCACTCCGAAAGTAGAGTATATTGATCTCCATATTATGAAAACGTCTTGACAGCTTATTTTTCGCGAGAATTTTTCGTCAGAAAATTGTTCAACCCGATTAGCACCCAGTCCTACATTTTTCAATTTTTAAAATCCGACAGATGGGGAATTGAACTCGAATTCCTCGGATGACTAGGCGCGCACGAAACCACATCCGTTACCAGGGAGACAACATTAAAAATATAATATTTTCATCTTTTATTACTGTATAATTATAATACTATTTATGGATGTATAATATATTACAATAAATTATATTTATATAATAATAATACAGACGAAATGGATGTTTTTTTAGAGTACGGAGATTGTTTTTAAAGATTTTAATGTATGGTAATTATTAGAAATTTTGTGAAAAAGAACGAATCGAGGGAAAATACGTAATGCGTTTGGCTATACAGTTATTTAATCTGTGATGAGTATTTAGTTGTTGCGATGGTCGGTCTTGGATTATTACAGTTTTAACTTTTTTCTTTATCCGTTGCCAAATCGCTCCGGAGAAAGAAAGAGCCACCGAGAGGCTTCGATTGTCGCAAGAATAGGCCAAGCAGAGCCTCCTATGCGGCAGGCTTCCGCTCTCTGCACCGAGATAGTACCGCTAGCCAAAAAACCGACCGAGGTGAGCCCGGGGCGGCCACATTCGCCGCTCGTTGAAGACCATCTTTTACCGTTATCACTCATTCCCATGGCGTTGCCAATTTAACAAAATATACACATGCGAATTTAGTGCGAGGGAAACTGATACGAAAAATTTAGTTTACTCGCAAATTGCAAATTGCTGGTTATTTGACGTATATTGACTATTTAATTGAACAAATTTAATTGCTTAAAAAAAATCGGCGTCATATATATATATCGTGATGATATCTTTGCGTAATCGTTTGACCAAATAAGTCTCAACTTCAGTACACTTGTGTGGTAACCTAAGTCTTTAATAATTTTTATTTACTCGCGGGACATTCCTGTCAAATAAAGTAGATCGCTTTTCGATATCAAAGCTCCTGGATACGACTGATTAAAACCAGGTGTAAGAACAGGGCTGTTAGAAAGGGGCATATTTAGTATCCAAAATAATATTATTATTAATATTTTTGTTCATTTTTTACCTGAATATTAATGACAAAATACAAAATTTGGTCGATAGCTATTTCGCATATACACGCTTATATTTCAGATACCATAAAAAACTTATAAAATATGTAGCATTATAATTCGTCGTAATTATTCAACGTGTAATAAGATTAATTGAATTAAATAAAATATATTATTAATGTATTAAAACTTGAGTATTGTTTGCGTATTGTCACGTTACGAGTTAAATTTAGGCCGCTAAGTATCGACAACGTATTCGGGACATAATACAATGGTGTAGATATTTTTTAATATATTTTTTCATGCTATATTTAATACTTTTTCATAGTTTGTCTCAAATATTACATATTTACTTCGATGAAACTATCAAAAACCGATAAGAAATGTGTTGTAGTATGACTTTTTGAAGTATTTGCGATATGTATCGTGATCACCATATAAATAAAGACACGGCATTTTATTCAGTTATATGGACTGGTATCCAGTTGTCATATAAAATTTACTAAATAAATGGCATCAATCCAGATATTTACAAGCCACAATTAATATCTTACAACCGAATTAAGTGTACAATTTAACAGCATCAATAAATGCATTTTTAGCAACATTAGAGTCGCTTCTTATTCCCAGAATTATTGTAATGAAAAGAGTAAAAGAATCATTAAATTTAATATTAATATATTTATAATATGCATTCAAATGGCGTATACAGTTAATAATGAATTTACGTTTTAATAAAAAATATACTGTGCTTGCATATTTGAATATTAATTTTCTTTCAAAGCAAATTTCTTTATAACACGCACTGCCGAATCTAGTACAAGTAAAAATAATTTAAACTGAATTTGAATCGGCCTTTTGAGTAGTTACGTCATACTGAGTCTCGGAACCGGATTTGAACCACTCGTTGATTCACCAAAGGCGATTGCTTTTCAATACGAAAATAATGAATTAAAATATACATTGCAACATGGCGACACATGGTTTTGCAGGATTCCTAATAAGATAAATATATCTAGCCTTTATTCACCGAGTACGACGCTTATCAATTTTAATCACGCTTATCAAAAATGTTTTACAAATTAAAATATAACACTACAAGAACTATATTTTTAAAAAAATAACGTTTCATTAATACAGCCAAAAATATTTGCTTACAGAGTTATTAAAATATACAGATTTGTAGAAAGTTTAAAGGGTTAATATAATACAGTAGAATTTCCCTATAATGAAACTCATGGGACCACCGTTTTTGTATCGTTACACTGAAATTTTGTTATAAAGGAAAGTAATACGGGTATGTTTTTTTTCCCGGTCTGCTATGATTCGTTATAGCGCGATTTGTCCGTACTAAATATCATTCTATATAATTATTAAAGTAGCTTTTATTTACTTCTGCCACTACCGAACCGACAGTTTCTGGCAGAAAGCGCGCGCATTTATCGCTCGGCCATCGAGGGGAGGTTTTATTAATTTTTCAAATATATTCCTTTATAGCGATAGTCCTTTGTAAATCTTCCGGTATATTGCTGACAAAGTATTCTAGCATATTCTTAATTGTACTAGCCATAAAAAATGACGCCTCGCGGCAAACGGCATGCAAACCCTGTCCCGACGATGTATAAATTATTTTTTGCAAAAACGGTTAAGTCCAGTTGTATAATAGTTTGCTGAAGAAAATTACCATAAACAAAACACAGGTTGTGACTTGCAAAACATATAAATACTTGAGGACTTAACTACCGTACCATTTATCTACCAATATAAAAAAGCAGAAATAAAAGAGTACTGTTTTTATTCAAAAGAATTATATTCATTCAACTAGGGATGACGCTTGTCAATCACTGTTAAATAAAACCATGTTTTGTATATTATATTATATTTATTGTACGTATGTATGTATTAAACTAATTGTCCTGTATGATACATTTTCTACGATACACATCAATATTAATATTATATATTGCACTACATAATTAAATGTCATAGAAAAATCAAACAATGAACAACTGAACAAATAATCGAACGCAGTCCATTAAATTAATTTATTGTTCATCTTTGTGTTTATTCCGATAGGCTCATATTAGATCTAGTGCTATTTTAATATTATTTGAGGCAGAAGGAGATGGAGGAGAGGTGAACAACATACGTAGAGGGAGACAAAGATTTTGACACAATCAGGTATCATTAGAATCGAACGTTGATTGTATCAATAAAAAGGTAAACAAAGCTTGTAATTGATGGAAATCTGTCTATCAAGTTATCACCGGTTCCACGGGGTATTAATCGGTTATCCATCGTACATCAAACGACCCCCGATTTTCGGTCTAGATATTAAAATGGTTTCAAACACGGAATTATACGATATTTCAAATCAGTTAATTTAATGTTATATCCTTTGGGCTTGTGTTATTATATATCTTTTAAAATAGTTTCAAGTTAATGAATACAATACAGTATATATTATATTATATATAGTACAGCTTATTGAACATTTTATGAGCAATAATCCTATCAAAATGTCATAAATCAACTTATCGGAAAACCGTTAAAATTCTATAAATTTATATAATGTTTCACATAGCTTCATAAAATATGAAGCTTTGTTCATTACATAACTGATCTTTAAACCTTTTAGGCTTGTAATAAACTTCATCTTACTTTTTCGAATCATCCATTAAATTCTTATATTCTTAAGGATAAAATATTTTAAAGACTTTATGGGTTTCCTGTTGTAACATTATAGTGAGTATATTTTTATAGTCTTCCGTTTCTATAAAACCTTTTTATGAATAAGCAAGCGTATATATCGATATCGCACATACACAGTAACAGTATAATATAATAATGATAATTATCAGAAAGCGAATTTCAAAGTTTATTGAGAAACAGGGTCATATTACATTATTTACAAAAGTATTTTTGGTGAACAATACACGTCTCATTATTGTAGATACGTATAAATAACTAAAGAATAGTGTTATTGAGTTATGGGGTTATTGCAGGTAATGTACGATCTATGTTTTAGTTAATTTTAAATATACATGGTTACATAGATATTTTATCAGTAGAAGACTTGCTAGTGAGCAAGTGTCTCTCAAAGGGTATTTCTAATAAACTATTTAAATTACATTGATATTATTTTAATACCAAATCTTCTTGTCAAATTTTTTTTTTTAAATAAGGCAACGTAAGTAACGTAACAATATAGTTGATTGTAATACGATGTACTTCGACTGTTATAAAAATTACAGCTGTCTTTATTTAAAAAAACGTTTCTGTTTTTCTATAAATTGTAATAGTTTGCGTAATAATAACGGAAAGAGACTTAGTGTCACTTACCTGTAGGCTTTTGACGCATCTTATGAAATGCGTTCGCTTCTTCTTGCCGGCAGATATATTCATTATTATTTTTTGTTGAAATACTCATCCTATTTTATTTAAATAATTCAATATATTACATGCATATATTATCGGCATAGGATTCATGTTTTAATAATTTGTATGCTTCATTATGTGTAAGTATTATATTATTTAGGATATTACAAAATTTAGTTTTACCAGTTTTGATAATGTAGTTTTAAATATAATTTTCATAATTGTAGAATGGTTTAAATAGCTATCGAGATAAATTAAATATTAACTTCGGGTAAAATATAAATACTTGTGGTCTAATTTTATTAAGTAATTAGTAATTTAAGTATTTTGTTTAACGTATATTTTTATGTTACACAAAATAAAGAATCGTTTCTTTAATATGTATTTAAATAATATTGATTAATTATTTAAAAATAAATAGTAATTAGGTATTAGGATAGCATATAAGTAAATAGTAACAGTGAATATGTTATCATATATTGATACGACTTTGAAATGTACCTGAAATCAACTATTTACGGAAATTTTTTTTTTATTTATTCATCGTCATAAAATTTTGTTAAAAAAATACATCACAATGTTCACTCCAAAATGGAGCATATGGATGTCTAAAATTAGGAAATATTCTACAGTAAACTACTGTAGTTTGGGGAAATTACTCATCTAGTAAAAATGCTCAAATTATTTTTGAGAAGCTAATAAATCTACTCGTGACTTAACTTGTGTTACAATGCTTAATATTATAAAATCACTTATTGTATAGTCTTTTTGTGGTACATAATAACAAAAATATGTACAAGTAAACGAATAATGAATGAAATAATAAACTGGGACACAGATACAGTTGTGCTTCTCTTATTTTTAAAAATATTTTAGCTACATAATAATTGTTAAGAATAAAAATCAATGCCAAGGAGAAAAGAAAGCACTATAGATACTATTACATAGTGCAGTAACTCGTGCGTTACGATATCTTACATGCGCCAGTGCAGATCGCTGCATTCACTCGCTCTGTTGGCAAGTGTTGGTAAATAAGAATTGTATCGATATTGCACATAGCCGGGTTCGACACCAAGCGCACCTAATGCTTTTTTCAAACTCATTTCCAGCTAAAAACAATATACACTCACCACTAAAATACATGTTACTTCATCAACAATACGTGAAATGAAATAGTATTCTAAATATTTATACAAATATTCTTATATTCTTCACATAACATAACCTTTTAGTATATATTTATGATGCAGACATTTAATGTAATTCATCTTAACATACAATTCACACGTACGTTATTTCAATCAATGTGGCATTATATACAGCGTATTATCATATATAAGAGAATCTATTGATCCTGTGTCAGTCTGATTCATTTTTACAATTATCTGAAGAAAAAATATTCCCCAAACATAGATCTATTGAAAAAGTAAGAACGATATCTGATTTCATCTTACGTCAGTTTATTTTGTTCGTTTATTACATTGCAACAAAACTTTTATAGATTTATTTATTACTGCGCGTTGGTGGTCGAGTGGAAATTCGTATGCGCTTTTGTATTGCTTGGTACCGGAGGTCACGGGTTCAGGTCCTGTAGTTGCATAAATAAGCATCATATTAAATTCAGAACGTGGATTCTCAATGGATTGACCGATGTAATCTTGACCCAAAAAATATTACGTGCGCTTTTTTTAAATGGCTTTTTTTCTGCCAAGATATTTTTATGATTAATCAGCAAAAGAAATTGGAATTAAAAAAAAAAAATGATACTATTTTAAAACGTTGTAAATTTTAACGTCGTTAACTGAAGGTTATATTTCCAAAATGAACTAATTCCACGTTCCCAAAATTTAAAGGAGAACATTTTTAATGAGTATTTTTTGTGTAAAAGAACTGTAAAGCATTGATTTCAATATTTATTTTTTATCCTGACTTACAAACTATTCTATATGGTTTAATATGTACAGCAAATACTTCTTCAAAATCTTCTGCTTAAAATTTTGGCATACTAGATAAAATACACTTCGAAATATACTCCTTAACTAATCGATTATTTGCCTATTTCGTGCTTTAGGTGAATAATTTGCCAAATTTATACAACAGATATAATCATTGCATGTTGCATAAAATGCATTATTATATGAAAAAAGCACAATCACCACAAATTAAAACGTCCAGGATTTGATATTAATTAGAAAGGATTTTTATTTATTACATTTTACAATTGATAAATATACATTAGTGTTCAATTCAAATCTTTACTAATGATCTATGAACGGATACTCGATTGAATAAAATATAACTTATACAACACTTTTGTTTTCTTTATCGGCAGTAATTGAATTCAAGAAATATTTTTTTATTGTATTAAACAAGCTACCAAATAAGACAGTCATTATTTTCAAACCACTCGTCGTTAATGTATATATTTTTTTAACAATCCTTGTCAACTTCCCACGAGCATTGCCAAATATATACTGCAACTGTCAAAGCGGAATAACTGTCACACTAAAAAATTGCCAGGATACGCTCTCTCTTTTTTCAACAATGCTTAATCAATAGGAAATCTGTGCAATTATAAACTGCCTAGTTGATAAAAAATATCTACGCGACATATAAGGCTCGCTAACGTCATAGACTTTCGCTAGTAAAGACGTTTTAGGGAAAGACGGCTATCCTACGTACAAATGCCGTAAATGGTGAGTATCATAGATTTCTCAATATGTGATGTCACCAAGTTGCAGAAGAATATAAAGATGATGAAAATGAAAGCAATTTTATGCATTAAATCAGTTTAAAGACTTTTACATTTTATTCGTATTTTACATACACCATTATTTTACAATAAATAAAAGATTTTTTTATTAAATTAGGTATATATCGACTGTGGAAAGAAAAAAAGACGTAACCAACACAAAACAAATATTACAGGAGGCACTAAAAATATTTATTTCATATTTTTGGGTCAAAGTCAAAACGTTACACAGACAAAACCAGTGTTTTATTTACTCAATCTTATATTAATTTAATAAGGCTATTTAAGAAAAACCAATAAAATTGATCTGGTAGAGTGCCATTTTCTTGGTCGCAAATTTGACTGGCTATCTTTTTTTTAAATTTAGTTATTAATTCACAGTTTTAGCTTACATCATTTTGACAAAACGTGTTTTAAGTGATGTACTCTGTGGTTAAATAACATATATTTTGAAAAATTGAAGCTTTTTTCCTTTTCACAGTCGATATATTTAGGACATTATTTACAAAATATGTATGCAGATCTGCTTAGTTTACTGAGTTTACTTAATATTTCTTTATCATGGCTGCACCAATAGTAAAGTTTATGGATATCAACGATGTGGAAATTCCCAATACAGAAAAAGAGTAACGATTTTCACATTGTACAGATTTATTTCCACGAGAATATTTGTTAGTTAATCACTCAATCCATTGAGTATTTTGTTCTTTGTTTTTGTTTTTTTAATAACCTCTAACCTCTCGGCCATCCGGACCAATAAGGAGTACATATACTAACCGATTTGTATATTATTAAAATAATTAATGTGAATAGAAGATACTCGATAGCGACGCAGCCTGAATTTTGTGTTATGATGAAAGATCTACCGTTAAAATGTTCGATGATTGTCACATCTAATAAAAACTATTAGTACTAATGCAATAATACACGAGTTTCTGTGATATACATGACTTTGAGGATTACGCAGGTTTTGATATTCCCAGCAGGTTTTTTTTCCACAGAGTTACTTTCTATACAAAAATAGCTATAATTTAGTAATTTTCTTACTACTTTATAGTAGTTTTATAGCAGTAACATCTAAAACGATGTGTCTTCCTGAATACTTGCATGAAGATGAAGATCGCTTTAACTGTCTCCAATTTTCTTATTAGTTATAGTAAACTAAAGCTATCGAACACTAGAACAAATCAGCAGTAATTTCACATAATCTTGTATTTTAAACCAATGCGAAACGTATTAACATGAAGTCTGTTGATACATGTTTAAAATTACGACATCATGTATGATGGCGCATTAATACTATGGATCATTGTTTTTAAAACGAAAAATTATTATTGTTACCTTATATAAGGACATTCGGGAAGTAATTTTGACTATACAATATACGCGAAGTCATCTTGACTTGCACCTAATACTATTCATCTACAACTACTTTAAAAATGTGGCAAAAATTAGAGTGAATGACAACTTGATAAAACAATACGTCATATTATATACACATCTATAAATATAATTAATTCTATTGTCCATACAAATATGTATGTACATCTCGTGGGTGGCTAAATAAATTTGAATACAATGGGCTACTTACCTTCATGCATAAATGATACGTTGAGGTTTTTAGGCTATACACACACACACAAAATTTACTACTTTTTAAGTATGTGTGATACCTAAATTAAATTATATACCGTTAAGAAAATTGTAAATGCACTATTGTTATTTAATGATACCCTTCAGTTTTAAATTCCATACTATAATGTACTGACTATCAAACGTATGAATTACCCCTAATTATAAATAAAACGAAAAGTTTGAGGGTCACTATAAAAATAAAGTGACGTCATTTGTTATATGAGGCCATATGGTTGACACAGAAATTCTTTGCTGTTGTCGCATTTTACCTACAGTTTTAGAATGTATTGGAAATAATGCATTTTTATTTTATTTTTCACTCTCAGATGGGCAATACAAATAATATTTTTTTTCAAATTTATTACCAATATTTTGTCTAACACTGGTAGACTTTTACTAACTGAAAGATTTATGAGATAACTTGGTGGAAAAAGCGCACAATATAAACATTGAATGAATACAATATGTGTGTGTAGGGAATTGCGTACTACTAAAACAGTATATATGCTTCCAGGATCATGATACCCATACTATTGAGCCGTATCTAAAACAGTATATCTTGACAAATATATAAAAATAAATAATTGTGTTGCGATGTATCATAGAATACTATGCAAGATCATGATCTGGAAGGATACAAGCAATGGAGCCATGGTCATATAATCCATTTAAGGAGCAGATATATGATCAAATAACTAGAAATAATATTCGTGCATTATGGAGATATGATAATACTTGACCGATTCCATAATGTTTTGTCCGTTATAATGCGATACATGATGCGTGAGCGATTTACGACGAAATAAAAAAAACTTCGAAACAAAAACAGGCAAAATAATATTATAACAACGCAGCCGTAACCTAAGTAGCAGTAATTGGAAAATGTTAGTAATTTTCTTCTTCCCTGGCGTGTCGGGAACCGGGAAACGCGATCCGTTAAGCATAGAGTTAACACACGTTAGCCTCTTGAATACGGAACGGTCTTACATCGATCATACTTTTGTAAATGCGATATTTTTATAAACTAGAGAAAACAAATTAAAACACCAATTCCTTAAACTGATAATGTAAAAAATTGTATTGTTTTGTTTTTCCATTATTCTATGACTGCTAAAAATATTTATGATAAATGAATTTGCGAAGTAAATACTATGCAATCCTTTGAATGGCTTTAGTATTTTATTTACTTATTAGTAATTCATATAACTTTTAAAATATTGTATTGAAAATTTGATACTTATTCATGGCGAATTATAATACGAAGACGATGCACGTGTCGTATCGCATTTAGTAAAGTTGAACATCTTTAAAAATCGAAAATATGATGTAGTTTTATAATTTATTTTATCTACTCATTGTTATGTTATATTGATTTTTCATGTATGCCCGTTCTGACTCTAAATATATAATCAAGAGATTATGCAAAAAAGCATTTTCACAAAAAATCAGCCTGGCTAGTTTTTCACTAAGGAGACATATTTATATATATATATACATAAATTAACTATAGTAAAATAAAGTAAAATAGTGAACGTTTATGCAGTAAGCATCAATTGAGTGTCATTATGGATAAATAATTAGACAGTCATAATCAAAATTAATAATAAGTTTGATATAATGTATACATTAAAAATGGTGTTATCATATCAGGAAAAATTAAATTCAAATTAAAATATGTCCGATAAAATTTATACGTGGTCACCATACTGAATGAACAAAACTCGTTAAAGACCACGTAGATGACATGACTGCGTTGTCTTATTTCGTCGGAAACGACTCTGTTCCTTCAATTACTGCCTTCTTGTAATATGGTATCAATGCTATCATTTCAAGACCTTTCTTTTACGATTACGGTACTATATAATCTTTCTCTGTTGTTACCGCCAGTGGCGTGTATCATAAAATAATTATATTATTATATATTACCGGCTTTGTACTTTTTATTGCTTTCAAACGATAATGTAATGGAACGTGCCTATAAAATGTTGTTACTAGTTTATTGAATCAGCTTTTACTTCATAGATATTCATTATACAGCAAATAGTTTTTTGACTATATCCTCTCCCAATATTAGCCACATGGAATACTAAAATATGACAACTTATGTTAACAGATAAATTTTCACGAGAGTAGATTATCAACCAATCCTTCAACGTATTGGAAAATCTTTGCGTGTTTAATGTGTATTTAAATACGTGATATAGACACCCAGTTCTAGCTAAAATGTTGGTTGTTGGATTGGCTAACAACCATTCCTCGCGAAAATAAATTTGATTCTAGTTTTTTTTATATTAAGCGCAATATACGTATATATAACGGCTTATAAAAAACGGTAGTTAGTTATTTAAGACTATTTTTTTACAAAAATAAACTCGGATGAAGAATCCTTTACATACATAAAATGTTTTATACTGTCCCAATTTATATGCTTTTTTATTATACTAAGCATTTGCATTTAATAAATTATTATCAATTGCAAAAAAAACCCACTTTGGATAATATTAAGTTTCAAATGTTGTGATTATGTTTTTGATATCGACTGTATTCAGAAGCGTGCGGTCAATTTCTTCAGTATGGTACAAGCCTTCGAAATGCCGTCCTTTAACTGTTTTTTCTTTAAAACAATCGTAAATAAATAATAAATATTTTACATAAATATCGGAATTACATAGATTAATATAGAAAAGTGTTGGGGAAAGATTTAAAAATGGTTCAAATTGTATTTTGATTTCTTTGCTTACGCCGCTCACTTATGATGCCGCCTGATGCAGCTGCCTCTCAATAACAGCACGATACGGCCCTTAGTTTGTTGAATTTTTAAATAAAATTCCTTTTTACTGATGATATTTTTTTCTTTTGTTCACAGGTAGCGAGCCAATCCCAACATGGGATCGGATTAGGAATAAAACGAGAAGTATTCTTTTTAAATTTAGAAGACGGCTACTTTGGCTGCCAAGTTAATGATTCTACGGAAGTTCTACAGCTTTACGAACTCTCAAAGCTGTGCGACGGTGTCCAAGACTGTTTTAGAGGGTCTGACGAATTGAGAAAAGAACTCAAATGTACAAGTAAGTAAAAAATACCTCCAACCTAACGCATTGAACCCATTAAGATAAGGGTATAAAGCGTTTCTCTACCATTTTTTTAACAAGTCCGCTGCAAAAATGGAACATATTGATTTCAACCGTGTAAAGACAACCACTCCTGAAAAATAGAGTATATAAATCTCCGCATTGTTACGACTTGGGCCGGCGCTACGATAGCAAAGTGACAGCAGCGGAGATGCAAAATAGCTATAAATAGATGAGTGAGCAAAAGAGAATATATATCGGCAGCGCGACAACACGTTATCGATACAACAACTTGTTCACTTGCTCACTCACTTATTTATAGCTATTTTGCGTCTCTGTTGCCGACGCTCTGCTGCCGCCCGCCTTATTTTTAATACATTTTATATACTTATTGACTTAAAGGCCTATTACACTACACAATTTCAAGGCACCCTCACCCTTACTAAGTGCGGTGTAATAAGCCTTAGGCACTTAAATCACATACAAGAGACCACGCCCACTCTGCAGTAAGAGCACTTAATATTGTGTAGTGTAATAGGCCTTTTAATAGAGTATATTATATACCATTTCAATATTCAATTATAACGACATTCAAAAGTTCACCAAATTAACAATATAAATAATATTTGCCTGGTACGGGACAATATTTTTCTAAAACTGTAAAGTGTGTCTGCTTTTGAGTCGTAATTTCAATGATTAAATTGTTTTAATAATATCAATTGTCTTTGTTCAAATTGAGAAGTGTCTCAAATAAAATATATCTCACTCCCTTGCAACGAAAATACAAACAGTTCTGTTTGGTATCCAAGGAAATCATGTTGTTTTAATTGGGTTTTTGAGAACATTATTTAAAAATGTATTTTCTTTCATAGATGATTGCACTAAAGAAGATGGAACAGAATGCACAAACGGTGTGTGTCTAAACGGAGTCTGTCATTGTGATGATGGATACGGTGGATGCAATTGCCAAGAGCAGGGTATGTATATCTATTACATGTAGTATGTACTATGTTATGATATTGAATTTTCTTTGCCAGTATCAAACGTTTCACACATGTGTCTCATATTACGTCGACACTCAATATTCACTATTAATTTTATTAAATAAATGTAAACGTGCATTTACAATCAAACTGTACATCTGCACTTAATATTGTTATTATCAACATGGCAAATCGAGTCAAAAACCGAAAAAAATGTGATAAAATAATTAAACGGATTGGCCCCATGATATATTTGTATTTATTTATAGTATTTTGACGCTACTATACATATTACCTATTGCACAGAACATGCACACTCCCAATGTAATAATTATAATAAATATACAAGTTGATTATTGAGATTATTTTTATTTATAGATGTTAATGAGTGCAAACAAAGACCCTGCGATGTGTTCGCACATTGCACAAACACAGTCGGCAGCTTCCAATGCACATGTTTTCCGGGATATGTGGGGAATGGATATAAATGTGAAGGTAAGATTTCTTTTGTCTATGAATATTTTAAAAGACGTGTGTTTATTTAAGCACCAACTTTCCATATGTTATAGTTGTCAAAGAGGGTGCCATAATTAAAAGTCAAAATACTTTTAAGGGTTCATACGAGTAGTGGTATAATCAGTCATCAAGAATTTGAATTGAAGTGTAAATGTTGCATAATCATGTCGGTTAATGTTAAATATTATTTAAATATTAAAATTTGATTACGATAATAATATTTTTTTTAAATGACGCCAGTGTCATAATTCAAAATTACAGAAATAAAAATACTTTTACCTTAACCCTTTGAATAGTATGGATGTGCGCCTTGTCGCCTTGATTTCAAAGCCATTCTTTTATTTTTTAATAAATTTTATTATTTATTGTAATATAAATACTAGATAGATATATCAACAATATGTGGAAGCCATTACAATTATATCATTTGTTTTAAAGCTAGAAAGAAATACGTAAACATTACGAAAAAAGTGAGTAAAAAAAGAGTTGACTTCAGCATTGAAAAATTCCCTTATCCTCTTTCGATAATTATTAAGTTTTGTAAAGATACGAAAGATTGTTTATATTGCTTTTCACAGAAACACATGTAATGTCACATAAATTAATCCTATGCGTTAAATTTTGATCTCAAGTGCTCCTTTAATTCCAAAATGGGAGCGGCCACATGTGGTAATGTTATACACATTCCTTCTTTGGAAATAGAAGAGCATTGTTTACGAATCGACATAATTATCCACTGATTCTATGATATTTGTTGAATTGATAGAAGTGAAAGATTGTAGTATTTAAAACGTGTGTGCATAAAAATAGCTCACTAATGAAACACTGGGCCTTTGATATTCTTGAATCTTTTTGATTTAAATGTATCTTTGTTTTAGATATAAACGAATGCCAGGATCCATCAGTTTCTTCAAGATGCGTACAAAACGCAGAATGCTGTAATTTACCGGCTCATTTTATTTGCAAATGTAACCAAGGCTTTGAAGGAGATGGCGAAGTTGAATGTCGAGGTAAGTAATTCTGATATTTAACTATTAATAAAATGTCATTCTTCCGTCAAGCAATCACGCAATAAAAAATCAGCCAATGCTTTAATTATTATAATAAATAAATATATCAACAATTACGTGCCGCTTTGACAAGTAAATAGGTTTAATCAAGTTTAGCAATAGAATAATCTGGAAAGATTCATCTGTATTATTGTAGACATTGAATAAAGAACAAATACTTTCGACTCATTCTCTACTAATATTGTCAAAACAATTGAAAATTTTCAGACATCGATGAATGCTACCGGCCTGACGCATGCGGTGACAATACAGTTTGCACAAACATCCCAGGAAATTACACGTGTAGCTGTAAAGACGGTTTCTCTGGAAATCCTTATGATGGCGTATGTACCTTTTATTTTTAGTTAAATCATTAACCGATCATTTTTTGTTTAATATTAGATTAATATTATTGGGATAATTGCTTTGATAGTGTGTCGATGTCGATGAATGCCGCTCTGGACACGCTTGCGGTCCAGGCGCAATCTGCACGAACGTGGCTGGTGGGAAAGTCTGCGAGTGTCCTGTCGGCTTCGAGGGAGACGCGTACACAACAGGCTGCCAAGATACGAATGAGTGCTCCAGGAGGAACCCTTGCGGAAGAGACGCCCTCTGTTCCAACATGCCCGGAAGCTTCAGGTGCAATTGTCCGCCCGGTCACCAAGGAGATCCCATGGTCGGCTGCGTCGGTAAGATTTTTCGCAATTGCTTTACATGCCGAGGTAACAGATGCTTCCGAGTCGAGTAGAACGGCGAGCTAACCATAGAATGTGCTTGAAAGGTTTTCATTTTAGAATTGTAAGATTTTTTATGAGTTATGTGCTGTTTTTTTGATGATGCGTGTGCGAGAGTGTGGTTTGATTATTCTCGAATCTTATCGGGGACCATAAATAATGGCAGTCGAATGTTTTAAATAACCAAAACATCGGTCTGCATATTGTTGCTTTTGGACAAAATTTAACACCTCCATGAGCGGTCACCGGTATTTTTCTTGAATTAGTTTTAAGAAGCCCCCCCCCCCCATAACGTTACTTTAAAATTACCTCATTTAACCGGTAAACCTCATCTCCCTGTTTAACCATTTCACAAATGTCTGCACCCGCTTTATTGTGCTTCAGTAATCCATAATGCAGTAAACATTTGCTAGATATTAACGAATGCGACTCGCCAACGGGGAGTCCTTGTAAGGGTCTGGCGGAGTGTCTCAACAACAACGGAAGCTTCGCGTGCGTCTGTCCGACTGGATACTCTATGTCTTCCGATCAGACGTGCGTGGACGTAAACGAATGCGGAAAATCGAATTCTTGCGGCATCAACGCCAAGTGTATCAATGTGCCGGGATCCTTCAAGTGCATATGTCCTCAAGGATTTAAAGGACACGGAGACCAGTTTTGCGAAAGTGTGTTTTAATTTTTTTATTTCATTCATTTTAATATCATTTTCTTCTTCTTTGAAAAACCATAATTTTAAATCATAACATTTTGTGACTAAATATCATTTTTGAATTAGAATTAATATTGTTACAAATCGGAAGTATAGTATAATCTATAATTAATTAAAATATTATTAACATGATCATTTAACATTTTAAAGGTTTGTTAGAAAAAAAAATCAAATATACTCACTGTGTTCTTTCAGCAGTTAGTCATAAAATTTTGTTGTCAATGAAAAACTTTCAGATGTAAATGAATGCGCTGAAAATCCATGCGGTGTAAATGCTTTGTGCACCGATACCGTAGGAAGCTTTACTTGCAGCTGCAAAGAAGAATATACTGGCGATCCGTTCAAAGGATGCGTAGATATTGATGAATGCGTTGCCCTTGAGAGACCTTGTGGTTCACATGCAATATGTGAGAATGCCTCACCAGGCTATAATTGTAGATGCCCTCAAGGGTACGCTGGAAAACCTGACCCCCAAGTCGCTTGTGAACAAGTAAGTATTTTTTTATAATTAACCATTGACAAATCCAGAGGTTGTTTGTATCGTATTCTTATTCGTCTAAACTCTTTTCAGGTGGATGTAAATATATTATGCAAAACAAATTTCGATTGCACTAATAATGCAGAATGTATAGAAAATCAATGCTTTTGTAAAGATGGATTCTTACCGAAAGGTTCAATATGCATCGACGTTGATGAATGTTTTGAAAAACCTCATATCTGTGGCGAATACTCTGTATGCTCAAATACTCCTGGAGGATTCCACTGCGAATGCTTATCGGGGTACGTGGGTGCTCCACCTATGGTTGCGTGCAAAGCCCCTTGTGATGATGTCAAATGTGGCCAACATGCATTTTGTAAACCTGACGGACAGGAAGCTTACTGTATTTGCGAGGACGGGTGGACTTTCAATCCGAGCGATATCGCCGCTGGATGTATCGATATCGATGAATGTGACAAATCTAACGGTCCATCTGGACGATGCGGCGTTAATGCAATATGCATGAATGCTCCTGGTAAATTTTCTTGCCAGTGTCCTGCCGGGTTCTCGGGAGATCCCTTCAAAAGTTGTATCGATATAAACGAATGCTCTAAGCCTGGAGTATGCGGAATCGGAGCGGAGTGCATCAACACTCCCGGATCACATACATGCAGATGCCCTGAAGGATTTCTTGCCGACCCTGATCCGACCGTTAAATGCGTCGGAATCGTAACATGTAAAGTAAACAAAGATTGCCCAGGGAATGCGATATGCGATCAGTATAAACGATGCTTATGTCCAGAACCAAATATTGGCAACGATTGTCGACGTAAGTATTTTTTTTCGCATGAAATTAAGTGTTCTATAAGCTTGTAGTCAGTTTTTAAATATTTTATACTATTTTCAGATCCCTGCGAAAGTATTCATTGCGGACCTAATTCACATTGCATGCTAATCAATCAAGAAGCACAGTGTTTGTGTAGTAGCGGTTACACAGGCCTCCCCGGAATAACCGGAGGCTGCACTGACTTGGACGAGTGCGCTGCTAACCCATGTCCACCCGGAGCTATTTGTAACAATCTTCCGGGAGGCTACTCTTGCGAATGTCCGGGAGGCATCAAGGGCGATGCTTACCGTGAAGGATGCGCTAAATCAGAGCAAACCTTCAAATGCGATGCCAATTCACCGTGCCCTGCGGGAGAACAGTGTGTGAACGATGATGGAATAAATGTATGCATTTGTTTGCAAGGCTACATTCGAAATCAAGAAACCGGAAAGTGTCGAGACGTCAATGAGTGCATAGAGACAAAAGATAAACCTGCTTGCGGTGTCAACTCAGTGTGTAAAAATTTACCCGGCAGTTATGAATGCAGATGTCCCCAAGGGTTCAATGGAAATCCATACGCTTTATGTGAGGAATGTAACACTCTTGAATGTCAATGCCAACCACCTTACAAAGTCGTCGATGGGAATTGCGTATTGTCTGGATGCTCTAACGGAGAAAAATGTCCGTCAGGAGCTGAATGTATTCAAATTTCTGGAGGTGTCAACTATTGCGCTTGCCCCAAAGGATATAACACGGTTCAAGATGGTTCATGTCAAGGTAATTACGAAAATAAATTTACGTACGCTTACATTTTTCTTATATTTTTGTTTTCCTTTACGTTACTTTTCGGATGTCTAATAACATGTTTCATTTTTTATAGATATTAATGAATGCACATCCGGACAACAAGTGTGTGGATATGGAGCTGAGTGTATAAACAAAAGAGGGTCATACGAATGTATCTGCCCTCCTGGCTACAGCGGAGACGCATATAACGGTCTTTGCGCACCAGCTCAGAAAAAATGTGCAAGCGACGGAGATTGCTCGTCCAACGAAAAATGTGTACAGCCTGGTGAATGTGTTTGCCCACCTCCGTTTTACCTCGACGCTTCTGATGGACAACGATGTAAGAGTCCATGCGAAAGATTTCCATGTGGAATTAATGCTAAATGTACACCCAGTGATCCTCCAAAGTGCATGTGTGCGACGGGTTATGAAGGTGATCCGCTTCAAGGATGCGTAGACAGAGATGAGTGTGCTGATGCGCCCTGTGCATACGGAGCACATTGCTTGAATCAAAAAGGAGGATACCAGTGCGTTTGTCCACATGGAATGACTGGTGATCCATATAAATCAGGATGTGAGTATTTTAATATTTGTTTTAATTAGGCTTAATAGATTACTTACTGCATTAGCTTTTACCAACAACTTTAATATTAAATTCATACATTGAAGCATCCATCTAATATTTGATTAAAAAAAATACTAGTTACTTTCTAGCCCACTCATAAATGAATTAATAAACAAAGATAATTTTAAAAGTTTTCATTTACTTTTGTTCCTTAATGATTCTATTAACGCCGATTTATTAATAATTATAGGTATACTTGGAACCGCCAGCTCTAAAAGTGAGTGCGTATCGAACAACGAATGCGCTAATACATTGGCATGCGTCGGTGGCACATGCGTTAGCCCATGCGGATCATTACTCTGTGGTCCTCACGCCTATTGCGAACCTGATAACCATGCAGCTTGGTGCCGCTGTGCTGTCGGATTTACGGAATCTCCAACGGGTGAATGTGTTTCAAGTAAGTTTCTAAATTAAAATTAGATATTGTATTTATAAGTAAAAATTAAATAATGGTTATTAATCGAAGATTGAAATTATTAAGAAATATTTGTCTTATTTATTTATTGTTCAAACGGTGTCGATAAAAATTCATTTTTTCGATCAACTAGCTAAATAGCTAATCAGCAATTTGAATAAAATGCCCCCAGCGTGACTCCACATTATTATAATTGTATATATACTTTTATTTAAAAAAAACATCCATTTAAATTCTAATTTCTGTTAAAATTAATTGTGTTTTGAATTAATCAATTAACTGTGTTAAAATAAAGTTTTTTTATAGACAGATTTCTAAAATATAATATCCCCAATGACATCTAAAAAGCTTGCCCATCTCTATTTTTTATTATCTATTGGTAACTGTCATTCCCGTCAAATTTGAACATAGTAAACAATAATATTATTCATTGATTGCAATGAATGGCTTTGACATTCAAAGCATTTACAACTTAAAATCTGAATACTGATTTTTCCAAATTATAATTAGTTGTGGATATATAATTGCATTATTAAATGGTATTTTATATTATTATTATACGAGTATACAGAATGTTTGTAAAATTCGTACTCGAAATATCAATACGAAAGACATTTCGGTAATCGGGACATTTCAACGTAAAGTTGTTTTTGATGAAACGCTACATACAACTCCAAAATATATTACAAAATGTTGGTTTTCCACTCAATTCTCGTTAAGATTCTCAATGAAATTAGATAATACAATTTTAGGATTTCCGCGGGAATATCTTGCTTCTTGACATTTGATAGAAAAATTTAAATTTGGAAGACACTAAAAATCTAGAGAAAAACTTTTTAGAAGAAAATGTCTATAGTTCAACAGATGAGCAACAAGCTTATTGGAAAATTGAATTAATTAAATATTACAGGTTTTAATCTTGCAGCCGCATAAATTGTAATATATATTGATTAGTCACCATAAAAATAATCTGTCAAGATTCTTGTATCTGCATAATGAAATTCATATAAACGATTTTTTTTTGACTGAAATGATCATGATATGTCACAATGCATTTTATTATTTTATAGTGTGTGATGCCTACATTTGCGGTGATGAAGCAACATGTATTGTAACAAATGAAGGACCAACCTGTAAATGTCTGAATGGTTTCTCCGGAAATCCATTCCCGGGAGGATCTTGCGAGCCAGATGTATGCTCTGTGGCCGTGCCATGTAACTCTCCTCGAGTGTGTATCGGAGGTCGTTGCAAGGAACGTTGCGAAGGAGTTGTCTGTGGGGTCGGAGCCACATGTAATCTTAACACCAATAAATGTGTCTGTGACCAGTTCTTCGTCGGATTGCCTGATCTACTTTGCATGCCTCGTAAGTTTAATTTATTTTCTTTCTTCGTCAATTCAATTAAATTTGTGCAATAACACAGTTATAAAATGTATTTATTTGTCCATTTAAATGGTTTAGAGCTTAGTTATTAATATCTGAAATTATCTTTTTTTGCAGCCATTGCCGGACCAGAATGTAGCCCAAGTTGTGGTGAAAATGCACATTGCCAGTATGGAAGAAATGGAAACCGATGTGTGTGCAGCGGAGGAACAAACGGAAACCCATACGAAGGTTGTGTTTCGAACAAAAACATTAAATGTACACCATCTTCCTGTGGACGAGGTGCTCAATGCCAGAATGGACCCAACAATATCGAATGCTCTTGTGCTCCTGGATTCATTGGCAATCCTTACGTTCAGTGCCAAGATATAAATGAATGTAATGAAAATGCCTGTGGTCAAAATGCAGTCTGCATTAACACTCCTGGAAGCTATGATTGTCAATGTAAGCGAGGATATTCAGGAAATCCATTTTCAATATGCTTACCACTACAGAAAGCACAATGTGATGATCCATCTACTTGTACCTGTAGTAGAGATGTTCCGTGTCCATCTGGATTTAACTGCGATAAAGGAACATGTAGAAATCTTTGTGAAAAGGTCAAATGTGGACCAAAAGCCCTGTGTGATTCAGGACAGTGTGTGTGTCCACCAGGTCATGTCGGAAATCCAACAGATTTAACAAAAGGATGCATTATTCAAGGGCAATGCTTTTACGATGGAGACTGTAATGATGCACAGATATGTTTCCAACTCAGTAAGGGATTCAGAAAATGTGTCGACGCCTGTAGCAAAATTCAGTGTGGACCCAATGCTCTCTGTGTTGGAAATAATCACCGATCATTGTGTATTTGTGCTGATGGATATAAAGGAAATCCCAGTGATCTAAACGTTGGTTGTCAACCTGAAGAAAGAGTTGTATCACCACCGAAAGGAATATGCGTTAAAGATAGCGACTGCATTAAGGGACACGCTTGTGTCATTCTTGAAGATGGATCAAAATCTTGTCTCAGTATTTGCCATACCGTTGTCTGCAGCCAAAATGAAGTGTGCCATGTTGATCTTGCTGGTCATCCTATCTGTGAATGCAGAGATGGATATGTTTGGAACCCTGTTACATCAATTTGTGATCAACCGTCTACTCCAGACTGCATCAATGATGAAGGCTGTCACCAATCAGCGGCATGTCGTAAAGATCCATTAGGAGTATTAAAATGCACTCCAGTTTGCTTAGGATATACATGCCCTGAAAACTCTCAATGTACGACTTCAAATCATCGTGGTAAATGTCAATGTTTACCAGATTATACTGGAAACCCCGCTGATAGAAATGGATGTGTTCCAGTATCTAAAAATCAGTGTACAACGGATGCTCAGTGCTCAGAATCAGAGGTGTGCAAGCCTGCTAATGGTATTTTGAGCTGCCAACCAGCCTGTGCAATTGTTCATTGTGGACCACAAGCAATCTGTGTTACAAACAATCATGTTGCTAGATGTCAATGTCCTCCCGGACCTTTTGCTGGAGATCCCAATGACATGAAAGATGGATGCAAATCAGTTCCGTGCGTTTATAATATCGATTGTCCGCCAACACAGTTGTGCAATCGCCTAACACACACATGTTATGACGTATGTGATGAAGATGCCTGTGGGGAAAATGCTGTATGTATAGCAGAGGACCATCGAGCAGTTTGTCAGTGTCCTCCAGGATATAAACCAAATCCAGTTGCCGATGTAGAATGTACTGCGACTGAAGCATGTAATCCGAGTCCCTGTCACCCTTCTGCTATTTGTGAGGCTGTCACATCAGGCTACATCTGCAAATGTCCTGCTAGTCAAATCGGTGATCCAATCACAGAAGGTTGCAGACCCGAAGGAGATTGTCCAAATGGAGATTCTGACTGTCCAGTTCAATCTATCTGCCAATTAGGTAGATGTGTTAACCCATGCGTGGGAGCTTGTAAAGGCAACTCCATCTGTTCAGTTCAAAACCGTCAACCTATATGCTCGTGTCCTGGAAAATTCCGATTTGATGCAGCAAAGCAAGCTTGCATAAGATTAGTGTCAGTATGTAAAAATGACGCTGAATGTAGCGGAGACATATGCTTCAATGGGCAATGTCAGTCAGTATGCCGAAGTAATGCTGACTGCTCTGCTGGAGAGAGATGCCTTCAAAGTGTGTGTACAATATCTTGCGCAAGTAATACACAGTGCTCCAAGGAACAGGCATGCATAAATGGTATCTGTCTCATTGGCTGCCGAGGAAATAAGAACTGTCCATCCAACGAAGCCTGTATCGATAATAAGTGCCAAAATCCATGTGAAAGTAATGCCGTGTGCGGTCCGAATGCTTTGTGCAGCTGTATCGATCATACAACAGCTTGTAAATGTCCGGCAGGCTTTGAAGGAAATCCATTACCAGAGCAAGGATGTGTAAGAGTGCCAGCTGTCTGTTCTAGTAGTAGTCAATGTCCAAATGGTCACATGTGTATTGCGAATAGATGTAACTTACCTTGTGTTGAAACAAAAGGCTGCGCCATCGGAGAGAGATGCTCCAACAGTATGTGCTCAAAGGTCTGCTATGGGAACAGTAACTGCCTTCCTGGAGAAATATGCCAGGAGGGTATTTGTATATCCGGATGTGGTGCCGATGCTGACTGTCAATCCAATCAAATCTGCATTGCCACTCAGTGTCGATGTGCAAATGGTTTTGTAAACGTCAACAATTTATGTGAAGACCGTAATGAGTGTCTAGATAGCCCATGCCATCCAAGTGCGATCTGCATCAATTCTCTTGGGTCTTTCCAATGTGCGTGCCCCGAAGGAACCGTAGGAGAACCCTTCCTTCAAGGATGCTTGTCTCCTGACCAATGCAAATCAGACAATGACTGCGCTGATAATTTATCTTGTCTCAAAGGAAAATGCAGTGATCCTTGTATTAAAGCTAAGTGTGCCAAGAATGCGGTATGCAATGTAATAGATCATCGAGCTTCTTGCACCTGTACTCCTGGACATTTGGGAGACGCTTATGATGTCAATGTTGGATGTTTCAAGGTTGAATGCATTAATGATGATGATTGTCCCATTAACAAATACTGCAACGGACAAACAAATAAATGTGCAGGTGAGTTGTTGTTTTAAAAATAATTTTAGATAAAAAAGACTGCAGAAAATAAAAATAAATATTGAAAAGAAAGATAGATCTCTTTCTGTAATCGTATTTGAAAATAATTGTCTGCCATTAAATAATCGTAAAAATACACTCTTTGTACAGTGTAACGAACCCTTTAAAAACCTCGAAATTTTCCTCAATAGGTGATATTTGTCATAATTATTGTTAAAGTCTATCAAGTCTAAATATATTTAATTATTTCTTTCAGAACCATGCGAAAGAATGGCTTGCGGCCGTGGTAAATGTCAGACTCAAGACCACCGAGCCACTTGCATTTGCGATTCAGGCTATGTTTTGATAGAAAACCGATGCGTGGATATTGATGAGTGCGCTTCTAGCCCATGCCATACTACAGCTCTATGTAAAAACACACCAGGAAGCTATTCTTGTCGATGTGCTCAAGGAATGGTGGGCGATCCTCTAACAGTCGGTTGCAGAAAACCTGGAGATTGCTTTGTAGATTCTGACTGCCCCGAATCAGCAACTTGTGTGGACAGCCGCTGTAAAAATCCATGTGAACTCAGCAAAGCATGTGGAAGAAATGCTCAATGTATACCAGAATCTCACAGAGCTATTTGTCAATGCCCGGCTCGCACGAGAGGTGACCCTAAAGTAGACTGCACTCAATTGGAATGCGTTGAGAACACAGATTGCTCGCCTCAAGCAGCATGTGTTGATAATAAATGCGTTAATCCATGCTCGTTGGATAAAGTTTGCGGTGAAAAAGCTGATTGCGCTGTAGATAATCACGTAGCAGTTTGCTCTTGCCAACCAGGATCTACAGGAGACCCACTTCTCGGATGTATCTCTCTGCAATACTGTTCTGGTGATAATCAATGCACAGCTGGAGCTGTCTGCTCTAATGGATTGTGTACTTGTAAGTATTTGTCAATAAAGATCTATCAAATTTAAGTTTTGTTATATTTCTTTACTGCACTCTTTCTCCTTAACCTATTCGAGGATAAATTATCTCATAAATTTACTTTCACGATTTTTTTGTTTTAATTCACAATCATTTATTAATTAAATACATTTTCTTTGGTACCTCTGAGACAAATTATGATTGTTTATGTTGTATAAAATGCTACTTTTTGAAGGTGAGATCTTTCAGATGTTCAATTTTATCTATGATTTTGAACTTTCATCTGGTATTAGCCATCAGCTATATATTTTTCACCGTTATTTAATGTATGATGTATTTTATTTTAGCTCAATGTGCAAGTACCAGAGAGTGCATCAGAGATCAACTGTGTATTCGAGGTGTCTGCCAACCTACTTGTCACACTAACACCAGTTGTCCAGACTTTCAATATTGCCTCAATAGCATTTGCGCAAAAGAACTACAATGCCAGTCCGATGACGAATGTTCTAATGAACAGAAATGCATCATTAACAACCTAGGTCAACCAGAATGTAAAAATATTTGTGAACTCTCTTCATCTTGTGGCCGCAATGCTCAGTGTAACGCTGTCAACCATCAAGTCGTCTGCACTTGCATTGATGGGTATTTTGGAGACGCCAAAATTGGATGCCAAAAAGTTGAATGCATGTCTGATAGTCAATGCTCTCATGATAAATTCTGTGAAGATCATATGTGCAAAATTGCCTGCCTTGTTAAAAATCCATGTGGAGCAAATTCATTGTGTTCCGCCGAAAACCATAAACAAGTTTGTCATTGCCAGCCAGGTTTCACTGGAAATCCCCGTAAAGGCTGCACACTTATAGATTTTTGCGCTGAGAACCCTTGCGGACCAGGTGCTACATGTCAAAATTCGCGTGGCTCATTCAGATGTGCTTGTCCACGAAATACGGTTGGTGACCCATTGAAAGATGGATGTAGAGCTCCAGTTGAATGTCAAAAACATTCTGATTGCCCCAACGCTGCTGAATGTACTTTTGACACCGGTGAACCAAAATGCAGAGGTATGTCCTAACTGTATCCTGTATATTAATAATGATACATATAAAAATATCAATCAAAATTTTGATATTCAAAAACATTTCATATCATAAAAAAAATAAATATCATAAACAATCGTGGGACGCTTAAAAATGAGTGTAGAAAGTAGTGTAAAAAAATACATGTTTTATTTATTGTCTAAAAAATAATTCTTTTTCTTTTCAGATGTGTGTGAAAGTATCATATGCGGGCGTAATGCTGACTGTTCAAGCTTTAATCACACAGCTGGTTGTGTTTGCCGTCAAGGCTATGAAGGAAACCCTAGTGACATTAATGTAGGATGTAACCCAAAACCTGTTCCATGTCAGACAACTGCTAACTGTCCACAAAACACTTACTGTTACGCTGAAATTTGTCGAAGTAAGTATTTTCGTATGACTTATTTAACATAAATGCCAGAGTATATACAATATTATATAGTTGATTCTCAATTCTGTGAGGCTGGGTTAGCTAGTCAGCAGTTTATCCAAAATAAAGAAGATATTTCCTTATAATTATCATTTTTTTATTTGAAATATATTTTTTTTAAATTATTTAATTATTGAACGCCAAAGAGAAAAATAGTGTCGAATTGAAGCTTTGTTTTTGTTAATAATAATAAATGTGTGATCATTATTCTCAATATATAATTATATCAATGTAATCTTACGTGACATTTAAATTATTTTTTCATTTGTTTTTGTTCATTTGTAGCTTCCTGTTTGATGGATGAAGAATGTGGTCTGTCAGAAAAATGTGTCCAAGGACAATGTCTTAACCCATGCGACTTACAATCATCATGTGGAATGAATGCTGATTGTTCTTGTACTGACCATGTGGTGCAGTGTAGTTGTCCACCTGGATTCACAGGAAATCAAGACGTGGAATGTGTCAGAAGTAAGTAAAGCTTTATTAAAAAAATATTTAAGTAAAAAATCTGTTTATTAATACTTAACCTAAAACTTCTAAATTGATTAATATGTAATACAAAAATTTAAATATATTACATCTTATTTATGTGAATAAAATCCTTAATGCATTTTAATTTTTTTTTATATAGTAATAAATGGCAGTATAAGTGAATTAATTTGATTTTTAAAAAGTTACATTTGACCATAATAGAATTTATAGTCTAACCTTTTTTTTCTATTTTTAGTACCTGTATCATGTGAACACAATTCCGAATGTTCTTCGGGAAATACATGTCGTAGCAGTATGTGCTTACCAACTTGTCAAAATGATAATGAATGTGCCCTCAATGAAAAATGCCTTAAAGGAAATTGTATCTGTAAGTAGATTATTAACTTTTGTATTTGTTGGATATATTATCATAAATTACCCCTAAATGAGGCAGCAAAGTGAAGTATATCAAATATCAATACATAAATATACATTAAGTCTTGACTACTATAAAATAATACATATATTTTAACAAAATGATCTCAAATTAAGCAGTAATATAGAATCTATTCTAAAATTATTGATTTATCTGTCACTACCATATTGATATACAGCTGATATGTGGTAATCAAAATGACTTGATGAATTAAAAAAAAATACATATATTTAAACAATCTAAAACAAATCATTTAATGTATATTTTCATTTTTTACAGTAACTTGTCGAGTGGACAACGATTGCTTCTTAGGCCATATCTGCCTTCAAAATACTTGTCTATTTGGCTGTCATACAGATGACGACTGCAGTGCTAGTGAATCATGCAGAAACAACAAATGCACCAACCCTTGTATACATGCAAACCCATGCGGACCGAATGCTCTATGCTCTATCACTAACCAACGTGCGGCATGCTCATGTCCTGATGGAATGGTTCCTAACCCGACAGCTAAAGTAGGCTGCGTACGAGCCCCTGCAGCCCCTTGCCTAGAAAACAGAGCTTGTGAAAATGGATGGAGTTGTATTCAAGCACAATGTCGACCAGTCTGTTCATCAGACTCTGGGTGTCTCGTAAACGAACGCTGTGACAGACCAACTGGCACTTGTAAACCTGTTTGCCGTAAAAACTCTGATTGCCCGTCTGGTGAAGTGTGTCAAAACTTGGTGTGCCAAATTGGGTGTCATTCTGATAATGGCTGTCCAAGTGACAGGGCTTGCATCAATAATCAATGCGGAGATATTTGTTCAAATCCCACAGCTTGTGGAACTAATGCCAAGTGTAGTGTAGTTAATCATGCGAAAGTTTGCTCGTGCCCGTCACCTCTAGTTGGAAATGCTTTAGTAGCCTGTAAACAAGTATCAGTCACCTGTGCAAACAATAAAGATTGTCCGAAAGGCTTATCATGTTATGGTGCTGTGTGTCAGACCTCATGTAGAAGGTACGTTACTTGAAAAATATTACCATTTTGTTTTTTATGTCACCACTACGCCTCCACACTTGCTATGTAAGTATATACCATGGTGAAACATATGTAAAGGTTTTTTTGAAAGTACCAGGAGTCTTGTATAAGCAGTTTCTTATTCTTTCTATTCTGACTAAACTGAAAAACTAAAAATGTCTATTCAATAAAAAATATATTTTTTTATGAAATATAGTTTCCAATAAAATGTTATTTATTTTCTAGTGACCAAAATTGCTTGTCAGACGAAAAATGTGTTCGTGGAATTTGTAGAGGAGTCTGTAACAGTGACTCTGCATGTGCATCAGGACAGATTTGCGAAAATAGGATTTGTAAGATCGGCTGTCGTACCGATACCTCATGTGACAATTTTGAAGCTTGTATTGGCGGAAAATGTACAGGTAAATGCCACAAGTTAATCTGTTTTGAATAATTCTTTAAAATCAAACCAGCTTATCAATAAAATTATATTATAACAATAAAAGAATATTTTTGAAATACTTTTATATATAAGGGCGATTCTTGAATATAAATATTTACCTAAATAATCAGATTGATAACAACATAATATTATAGTTTTCATAACCATTAAAAATCATCCTTCTTAATTTATCTGATTATTTCTGATTTAAGAAATTTCTTATATAACAATTAAATTATTACATTGGATTATAATCCTACAGCTATCTCTACTTTCTGATCAATATAAAATCTCAAAATCTTGACAATGGTTTTACATTTGAAATGGTTATGGACCAAACTTTTAGATTTTATAGAATACAGTTCTCAGTGTAATAACCTATTGAAAATGATAAATTTTTAATATGTAATATTTAAAGTTTTCATATTTCATATAAAGGTACTTACCAATTTAAGAATATGTTACAAAATGTCAAAAGTAGTTCGTTGTATTTAGATTCATAATTCTTGTTTGTGTTCTTTATTTTATTAATTATACTGATAATGAAAATCGTATTACAGATCCTTGCTCTTTGGATAATCAGTGCGGAAAATGTTCAGAATGCAAAGTAATAAACCACGGTATCCAATGTAGTTGTCCTCAATCATTCTTGGGAAACCCCTCAACAGAATGTACTATGCCACCGACACCCTGCAATGGTAACTGTCAATGTGATCAAGCGGGTTATTGCATTAAGCCTTGCGGTGACAATTCGCAATGTGCTTGCGGTGAAAAATGCTCAGCCGGACAATGCAAGACCACTTGCTCTTCCAATACCAAATGTCTTAAAGGACAGATTTGTACTCGAGGCGTTTGCAATGCTGGATGCTTATCTGATGGCGATTGTTCTAGTGATAAAATATGTTCAAAATCTCAATGTATTAGCCCGTGTGATAAAAGTATTTCTCCTTGCGGAAGAAACGCTCTGTGCCGCGTATCTCAACACGTAGCAGTATGTCTATGTCCCGATGGATATAGTGGAGAACCACTTAAAAGTTGTCAACCATACGAATGTCTATCCGACAATGATTGTGCTCCAGACAAACACTGCAGTCCTGCCAAAACATGTAAAAACCCATGTCTTGAACCTGGAGCTTGTGGTATTAATGCGCAATGTCGTGTTGTTAACAGACGTTCTCAATGTTTATGTGTGCCAGGATATCTAGGAAATCCATCAGTTGAATGTAAACAAGGTGGAGGTGCTGTATGTTTGAAAAATCCTTGTGGGGAAAATGCCCGTTGTAGGGACTTCCCAGATGGCAGCTACGAATGTAGTTGTGCTACCAACTGCGTGGGAGACCCGCACAAGGGATGCCTGTGTGATGCCAAGCTTATTAATTTGTGTAAAGATAAAAAGTGTGGTGTAAATGCAGCATGTCGAGCAATTAATGAAAATGAAGCCCAGTGCTATTGTAATGACAATTATCCATCTGGTGATCCTTATGTTGAATGTGAGTATTGAAAATTACCATTAAAATATGTTTACAAGAAATAGATGTCTAGATGTGATTTTGAAAGTATTTTTAGGTATATACCCTCAGGATTATACTGAGTATATTTATTTAACTTTTTTATTTATTAAGATTTAATTAAAATTTACTGTTTTTTTTTTTTTATATCAGGCTCAATCGATCGCACACCAATTGACTGCCGAACAACTGGATGTGGCAAAAACGGAGAATGCCTAAGAGAGGGTGCTCAATTTGTGTGTCGATGCCCACCAGGGACCAAAGGAAGACCTGACGTCGAATGCCGCTCTCGTAAGTCACAAGGCGGCGAATGTTCCGTCCCACGTGTATATTTTGCACGATCGAATTATGTAAAATATATGTAAAATATCTACTTTTGTGATAAAATAACACGGGCCGATAGCGTAACATCTGTATAGTGGTGCATTTATTTAGATTAATTTTGATGTCGTGTGTAGGTATACAAATAGGAACAGATTTCGGATGAGGTGTATCACTATCTCCTGTGCCTTGATTCATTTTTTAAAATATCTTCAACGTCTCTCATACGATACGAAACCGAAGTCTAATCTGCCTTATCACCTTATCTGCTCGCATCTCATATTCATCCATACATTTAAAATCTTCTAAAATCATCTAAAAGTAATGAAATATCACGGTAATGAAAATATCACTTATCGGTTACCCGTAATAATCTCAAAGTATTATTTTTACATGTTAATGATATAACTGTTTTTTAAGTTTCGTAAAAAAATAATAATGAATGATAAGCCAGATTAGGACTGTGCGGGAAGCGTTCTCACCCGTTCATGCTTGAGTTGCGAGACGTTATCTCTCTTCGCTCTGAATCTGCGGACGACAACGCGAGCTTCACATGTAAATACATATTATCTCCGCTTGTACATTTTGCGAGCTCCTTCATTCTCTTCGCCGGCTATGGTCAGGCTATTGACAGTCGCGAAAAGCATGCAAGTTTCGTGAGAAAGTTTCTTTTCACAGTTCTCAAGTACGCTTTTTCTCTTTCCCGTCCTCCCCCGCTCCTTGTGCGCCAGCAGATATCGAATGTGGCGGAGATTTCGACTGTCCTCGTGAGAAGGCTTGCGTCAATCTGGAGTGTGTGGACCCTTGCGAGCTGAGGGGTGCCTGCGGAGAGGGTGCCATCTGTCGAGCAGCCCTACATCGCGCCCGATGCTCTTGTCCTCAATGTCACTCAGGGTCACCCCAAACTGCTTGTGTGCCCGACCCTCGTTGCGTAGCATCTCAACCTAGACCCGCCGGACCCACTCCATCATGTCGTAACCACAAACAATGCCCCGCACATCTGGAATGCGATTCTGCAACCGCTGAATGCAAAGATCCATGTAGAAAACTATCCGCAACATGTCGAGGCAACAAAAAATGCGAAGTCCGCCAGCACCGACCAGTATGCGTTTGCAAATCAGGATTCATTTTGAATGAACTGGGAGAACTAACGTGCGCTCCTAATGACGTCCAGTGCGTCAGAGATGAACAGTGCGCTTCAAGTTTGGCTTGTATAAGAGGTGAATGTCGGAATCCTTGCGACTCAATCCAATCCCCCTGTCCCGAAGGAAAAACCTGCGAAGTACTGGACCACAAAAGGGTGTGCATCTGCGTGGAAGACTGTTACCCTTCAGTTTCAATATGTCTGAGAGACGGGGGATGCCCAGCAAATCTTGCGTGCCGCAACTTCAAGTGTGTAGACCCATGCACAGACGCGGGATGCTCAGCGGCTGCACCCTGCTACGTGGAAGAGCACCGCCCCGTCTGCAAATTCTGTCCCTCCGGCTTTATGCCTGATGCCAAATATGGATGCCTCAAAGGTAAAGCTGCTACATGGATATCCGTATTTGGTGGCTTGTGCGATTTTTGTATACTACGTAATATTTAGATCTTTACCTTCTTTTTTCATATTATGCTGGATAAACCTAATGATTAAAAATTATCTTCAAATTCCAGGTTATTATAATGTCTCGTAGAACTACGCATAATGTCTTCAAATGGAACCGCATTGAATTTCAGATATCTACCCCACTTCCTCTTCGAGTCTCTTCTCTCTCGTTACATCTCTATCTCTCTGTCTCTGCTTGTAAATAATGCACCCTGACTCCTTCAATCTGACGTAGAATAATTAATCTTCCTCTCGGTGTTGTGCTTACTCGTGTGAACTGTGAATACTCTCGTGTGTGCGTATCGCAGACGGTTTAAGACGAAGGTAATAATGGGCCGGGTGTGTTGTATTCGCAGCAAAATTGAGAAGTTGCTCCGCGGACAACCACTGTGGAGAGGAAGAGGCCTGCTTTGCAAGCACTTGCACCGATCCATGCACCGCTGCTGCGTCTTGCGCCGCTTCCGCTATATGCGTCACGCAAACACACCGGCCGATGTGCCTCTGCCCCGAGGGGCTTACCGGAGACCCCTATGTCGCATGCTCACCGATTCACTCTAACTCGTTACATGACATCGCCGCCTCGGGAAGCAGTGAAGTCTCTTCTTTGTATGATACTCAGCAAACAATTTTGTACTACAATGAAAAGAATAAAGGAAACGTTAACCTCAAAAAAATGAGCAAACTCGATGATCATACACCTTGCTTTGATTCGTCTCAGTGTGCCTCAGATGAGGTGTGTGTGCTTGATGTTTGCATAAATCCGTGCGGCCGGATTTTAGTTTGCAACAACAATATGCTGTGTAAAGTCATCGATAATACGCCTGTGTGTTTGTGTGTCGCAAATGTCAAAGAGAACAAGAGCGATTGCCAAAACTATTCAGGTAAACGTGTCCATAGGGTTATTTTTTTTAGTTCGGAATACGAAACCGCCTCTAAGAAATACACAAGGCGGCACTGCAGCCTCTACTGTGTGCAGTTGCATGTTTCAAACCGCAGAAACGATCTGTTAGAGATAACGGCTGATATTGCTTAAAAATATTTTATAAAAATTAGATACCATCGAAGATAACATTTGAAAAATAATGAAAAAAAATGTAATCTTCATATTGTAGATAGATTTAAACGATGACTTATCTTATATATGTGTTGATGATATATTTTATTAGATCTTCCAGGGCGGGAACCTGAAGCGGTCCGCTCTGTATTGCTTTATGACAAAACCCCAAATGAAACTGGATAAACATTATTGAAATTAAAATATTATCATATTATTGAGTTTAAAGATTTACCTTTATTATCTATCCCGCAGGTTTATAATAATATATTTCCAATGTATCGAAGCTTACTGTCGCCTTATATCACGGACTGCATAGTAGCAATCATTTTTGTTCACAGATATACCTTAACCCGCTTTGTTTTTTATTTGATTTTTGTATGGTGGTAGTATTGCTTGAATATTTAACGCAATCGTTTCCCGAATGGTAAATAACAGTTATGTTGTGTTGTATTGTTTTGTAGGACGATTTGAGTAGTAAGTAGTGAGTACCTTTGTGTAAACTAACATCCTATGTTTGAATATTGTTTAACCTGTATGATGAGATTTTGTTGTGTAGTGATGAGTATATTAATCAATTATTTATTATGCATTTATTTGTTATTAATATTATGATTACAAATTTTAATTTATTTAAAGAATCAAAATATTACTCAAGAATTC
>JAGVSQ010000331.1:0-13662 GCA_022683975.1 Rhyacophila evoluta
ACAGTGATCTCACATATGGAAGTTTACCAGTTTTAAATAATTTAGAATTTAAGATAATATTCAATTAATCTCCGATATCATTCCAGAAAGCAAAACTTTATAAATACATTTTGATGATAATTACAAAAATAACTTCTGAAAAAATAGAAATGGACAGAAACAATATATTTTTTAAAAAGTTGAAATTGATTTAATTAAATACAATTGATATGACTCGATGGGCGAATGGCAGACGAAAGTTTTTATGCCGGATGTTGTGGCATCAAATCTTTAAGCTACTAATTAAAATATGCAAGACTGGATGCTCAATCTTCTTAGTGATGGATATGATGAAAATATCCATCATATTATAAATTTCTGTATACCCTACCTTCTAAAATAGACCTTTACACCGTGGAGATATATATTATATATTCAACTTTTGGAGATCGCACTGTAAAAATAAAACGGATCTTTGTTTGTAAAATCAATTTAGATAATTTAGACAATTTAGATTCACGAATTTTTTACGAATTACATTTCAAAGTATATTTATCTTCACAATATTATTATATAAAACTGATTATCACATAATCGCATCAGCCATGAAGTATTCATGTCCTGCAGATATGGTAATCTGATTCGTAAACTCTATTTAAAAGTAATTATTATCCCAGCTACGGATAGTTCCTACTAAAATATGGTAAAAAATATTTTAAATATAATTATACCATTTGTAAAAAAGCGTTAGTCTTCATCGTAAGTTAGATATTCATGAATGTAAAAATACGCTGCATGTAAATTGAAATTGTGTGAAAATCTTCACATATTTTGTTTTGAAGATTATCAACAATTTTATCTATTCGACCAAAGAAAGAAAAAAACAACCAAACAGAACAAATTTTACAGGTGGCACAAAAATGCACACTTAATAATTTCGGGCCAAAGTCTAAATATTAAATAAACACAGCCTCAAAGTGCACTTATACTAAAACTGGTGTTGTATTTACCCAATCTTATATTCAAATAATAAGTTACTTAACACAAACTAATAGAATTAATGTGGGGAAAGTCTTTTTTCTAGTTCACCAATTTACGATCCTTTTTTCAAATTTAAAGTTGAATTTAGATACTTATACACTTTTCACTATTTTGATAGAAATTGTATGGGTTGTGACTACGAAAAAAATCTATTTTGAAAAACTGAGGGTTACGTTCTTTTTCTTTTCTGTAGTTGAATTGATTTAAGGAGCACTTGTAGGCCTAAATATACATAACATAATTGTCCCAATTTAACCAAATTGAATGCTTATAGTTGTAGCACAATTTTATCAACTCGTGGATACGATTTATTGCCTACTTAATAATGAGCCTATAATTAATTTTAATATTTGTAATATTTTCGTCACTAATCTCTTTATGATCGCAAATAATATATATTATGTATTAATAATTGAATAATTTTTCCCTTGTTTTCGTATATGTGTACATAGCAGGGTATGTAAACTAGGGTGATCGTCCGGGTCTGTCGAACTGCCTAAATAGATATGTCAAAAGCTTGACTCGTACGGTTTCAGTATTCTTTAGCGTGTGTTCAATATTAAAGCATGAGACAAGAAACCATGGCGATAAAGGCGGCGTTATAAATTCAATACAATAAAACAGACGCAGGGAGGAACGGTAATGTTATTTTTGCTCTTGTTTCCCATGTAATCCGGTTATTTATGGTGATTTGACATTCGTACGTGGCGAATGGAAATTATTCCCATTATTGTATGCTACATCAATGCTTTTTTGTAGTCTTTTTTTCTGTTTATATTTAATAATATTTTTTGTTACGATTAAAATCAGTGTTGATATTTACAAGCTGTTATTGTTTTTGATTAAAAATAAGCAAAGGTAAAAAATTAAATTGTCGACTGAAATCCAACGGTACCTTCAAGCATATGATTACATCGAAAAGCAAATGTAAAACTAAAATCGTTTTTAATTTTTTCAACGTCAATGGCAGAACATTTACGTTGAAAAAACAAAATTTAATAAATTTGAGATTTGCTCAAAGACAAAATTTTGTAATACTAATATACAAACAATATATGTAAAATTTAACGTATGTTATTCTATATTAATTTTATTGATTCATATTCACAACAAGAATACATTATATATAAATATACGAGTAAATATGTAGCTGAAAAAATTGTTGATTTTACATTTTGATTATATTTACTGTAGAAACATAGATTTATTCAATATTTGTGGTTAAAACTTAAAAAAAAATTATGTGACATTTAATAAATATTCAGAAGTGTTTGTTCTTATTTTTCGTCTATAAGAGGTTTAATATTGAATTCAACTATACGAGGTGAAGTTAAAAAAAAAACATAAAGTTAGGAATTTAATTATAAAAGTTTTATTCTTTCAGAATAAAACCTGCGTCAAAAATTTAGTTGTAGTATTATAACGTTAAACAATTTTACCAAAGTAGCCTGCATATAATTAATATAATATAGAAAGTGTATAAAACATTAATCTAACGTTAATCCTCGTTGAGAAGCCATTGTATTTAATAAAATTACATTCTCTTTTTTATAATTTAAGTAGTATATTATGTGAAGTTCTGTTTCGGCTTTATCTGACGGTAAGTTTTTAAAGATTATATCATGAAGAACAAACATTTCTGATGAATACTCGTATATGGTAAAAATGTGTAATATTTTTTTTTTTTTTAATTATAGCTCTGAAGATTGTATGGATTCGTAAAATAATTATGGAGATTATGATTAAATGTAAAAACTACACTCGTGTGAGAAGAGCGCATGCTCCCTTCGATTTGATTGGTCATGCCGCGGCACGTGACCCGGAACCGATTAGTATCGCACTCTTTGAGGGGGATTCCAAAATCATATTTTTATATTTAGAACACACTCGCTCAATTATGTTTGACAAATGACATCATGATTTCAGTTCAATGCATGTGAACGATTTTCAGAAATAGATATGCTATAATCACATAAAAATACTTAAATAAAAAACGTTGATAAAGATTTCATTGGTTTATTATATCGTTTATTTTCAAGTTTGGTTAGATTGAATTTATAAAATATATTTGAAATACAGACCTCTAAGTATTTGTCCCTATTTTTTTTCTTGATTGTGTGTTGTTGCATGTGACCTTGTTAGCCATTGTTTTGAAATTGCTCCTTGGATGAAAGATGTCGTCATTATTTCGAGTAGTATCAGTCGCTACTCAATCTTAGTATACTAACTTCTCTAGGTAATACCAGCATTATTCATCGTATTAAGCGGACTTTTAACGTACCAATTTGATTGGTTAGACGGTTAGAGGAAACAAATGATAAAGTAACATTTATTGAGACTGTAGAAGAGTTTACATTTTATATTTTTTTATTTTGAATAGATGTAGACCAGAGGTTTTTAATCTTCTTGCGGTAGCAGGTGCCTTTGGGATTTAGTGTAATAGTAACGGGTGCACGCCTGGTTTCTTAAATGTGAGATTTAAGTATTATGTATTAAATGTTTTTGTTAATACTCATTGATTAGAAATTGGTAAATTATACATCACACATTTATAATATAAAAAAGGTAAACTACAATAAAGAGTAAGAAAAGCAAACATAATTACAAAAAAATAAAGCATAAATAGTTCGATCTTAGATATTGCATTTCATTTACGAAATTCTGAATGTTTTATTTATATATTTTTACGGTTTCAATAATATTATTAAAAAACGCTATGATTAAAATTTAGGTTTATTTGCTATCAAATACTTTGTACTGGGCCCCTGAAAATAACTGGCAGGCACAAGGTTAAAAATCCCTGTCGTAGAAGAATATTATTTCATAAATTCTGCAAATAAAATATGTTTTTGTGTCTCTTGTATTCCATTTATGGTAAATGTCAACTGTTTTTTTATTTAAAAAATTAGAAGTTGCGTCCTAAGAGAATGTTTATCAAAAATGATGTCGCCAATATTTATGTCGTCTGCCAATAGTTGTAATTCATTATAAATAATACCAGCATCTTATAAAACTGTAAAATATACCTTATGGGGATAACGGAAACGGGATGTAAGGCTGAGGCAAATTCAAACACGTGTCAATTACAAGATCACTGCATGCATTATGAAATAATAGCAGATATTATTTTTCACGAGAATTTTTTGTCAGAAAATTGCTTAATCTAATAGGGATTTGGTCCTGTATATTTGGATTTTAAAAAATACTGAACAATAAAATATAGATGATATTTCGAATAGATAATTTATTTAGTTAGCATATAGTGAGACAATAGAAATTTCATGTAAGATTTTTGAAGGAGTGGATTTTGACAGTTGAGTAATAACAATTATTGATGACAACGAGTCATTGTATTAAAACGCAATTATGGTAATGACAAAACCGCAATATAAATTACATAACAAGTCACCGAGTTATAGAAATTCACCCTATCACCTACTCTACATATCTCTACGACCGGACTCGTTTCATTTCCCGGCAGTTCTAGGTTCCCTTTCATTAAGCGACTCCAGTAGTGAATAGTAAATTTTACTTAAACAACTTAAATGATAAGAATTTTCGGAATTTATTTTATCCAATATTTTTGTTCAGTATAATTTACCTGATGTTTCTCTATTCATTTATATCGTCATAATTATACCATGCATAAAGTAATAAATAAATGCTACATTAAAAATTAAATGATTATTTATTTCATAATAATAAAGACTATCTGACTGTCAATTTTGACGGTAAAGACCGATGAAATAGAAGTCGAGATGTTATTACATCATTTAAGATCTGTTTTAAAGGATGAACACATTAATTTATCAACATCAATAATATGAAAAAAGGGATTTATATAGGAGGAGTGTAGTTCCAAAGTGAACTTATTCCACTACGCTAAAATTCAAAGTTGAAGATTATGAACAAGTATTTTTTATTTAGAAGATTAAAGCAGTGAACAAAATCAGATTCAAAAATATTGGAAACAAAAATAAACATTGAAAAAGATGATATATGGTTCTTTCAAACAAAGAATACGTGTTCAATATTTTCTCTTCTCAATTTTGGCATAATGGAATAAGTTCATTTTGGAAATACTACATTGATCTAATATATATATCTTGATATTTTGTAATGATAATATTTATGTATATACAAGAAGACTAATTACTCTTAAAACCTTAAAGCCTTAAGAAAAATAGAAAAAAAATATGGTACTAACAGTTTAATATCAATTTGAACATTATCGGCTTAAGAGTTTCTCATCATTCATGGTAAACGTGTTGTGTAAGTATGGTTATAATTATAACAATTTATATGCAGTTCTTATTTTTCAATTCCTTTTCATGCTTAACAAAACTGTGCGTATGTGATAGATGAAAAAAAATTTCGCTAGAGTGAATATTCAAATACATATCTGTAGTATATGATATCATTTTCTAATAGAGCTTTTGCCTGATTTGTAAAAAATATTTTTGTATTTTATAAACGATTTCATATAGTTAGTGCTAAGCAATACATATAAAACTAAAGGCGCTGTAATTAATTATGCACAAGGTGAAATAGCAGTGTTAAACAAAAGTTTAAAAAAAGTTATGGGCTTAAGATGAGCGTGTAAGTGGGAGGAATTGTTTAGTGAAATAGTATATATGCAGAGCTATCGTAGTCTATTGTAGAGGAATCTCCTCCTCTTGCTGTTATAGGCGCTGCCCATTATGGCGTAGCAACAAACTGACAAAAACCGGAAGGTGGAGACCGCCATTGTCGCTCTCATACATGTGCCGCTGCGTACGTAAACAGACAAATACATGCGCGATTATCCGCTCTCGCTGGTCGTTTATTATAAACTATATTCGGTGAACAATGTCTGCACGCTTTACACTATTATCCCGTTGTATTAACTCTGGACAGTTTTCAGTGGGCGAATATTAATATTTTCAGTTTCATTAAGAACATTTTTCGGCACCATTAGTCTGCACAGTCATCATTAGTCTCTAATAAAAGAATACCTTATTTTCACTTTTGCCACCCATCATATTTCCAGATCCCTTATGTGATCGTATACCGTGACACGACAAAAGCGTTTAAGTACCAGAAACATATAACTACCAGAAATATTGCAAAAGCAGCTTTCAAAATTTTTACTTGGTATGCATTAAAGAGTTGTTAAGATAGACCTTCTGGCTTGCCATAGGATGCCCCAAATTAAAAAAAAAGTAAGAAAAAATATAAGGTTTAAATGAAGGACTTGATTTCTAGCAAACGCTTCAAGATTTATGACTGAGTTGTACAGTAATAAATAGTTTTAAAACAGTCAGTTTCAAATGAATTTTAAATGAAATTAAAATTGTTTATACTATAAGATAGAATTTAGTGTAGATCTTCATAACATTGAACTATTTTATCACATAATGGGTTGTTTTCTCATCGGTTAATACCGGAGATTTCATTAAAAACTACATATACATTTTTATAAAAATAATATTTTTGTCATGTAAATAAATAATATCTCTTGAGATATTGATCAGATCACCTGCGTCTAATAAATTGTGAGCGAACACAAAATGCGTTGGTGATTTTTAAAAATAATATGAGATAAATGAAAGGTATACACAGTCATTTAGCTACTGTTTTTTATTTTATAATGTTTGTATTTCAAAAATGATTCTATAATAACGCCATTATATAGTATACTAAAAATACTGAAAGATATGGCACTGATAACTTGGTAGAAGTAAAAATTCTGTAATGTTAAAAAGGTTTTTTAAATTCCGTTGCAGAAGAGAAAGTTTAGAAATCTCCGACTGTAAGTGCTCCTGAAAACCCGCAAGGACACATTATGGAGGCTTTGCGCGGCAAGCAATAATTATTAAACTAAATGTAACATGTGTTTTCCGGGCTGCATTGTTACGGTGCTGTGGCCGCGCTTTATGCGATGCCCTCTACGGTACCTCGTCACACTGCTCCGAGACTGCTACGCTAGAAAGGCACAGGACCCGCCGGAGTATTTTAAGTGCTACGATTTAATTTATTCTGATTACGGAACCGTTGCTAATTACATGGTCTCTTTCTTGAAAAGAAATCAAAAGTGTGTCTTTTTCATTTGTTTTTAGTCTGCGAACGTATTGTTAAAAGATATTTTTATTTTTATATAAATTTCTTATAATTAAAATATTTATAAATAGTATCCATTATACAATATCCACATTGGATAATTTTTAAAAATAATTTTATAAAGGTATCTATATTGTTGTGATATAAAATATAAATTAAAAATACAACAATACAACGTTGAGAACGAAAAAATTTGCTATGCAGACTTGAATTCAAATTTATTAGTGTTCCAAAAAAAATTCGATTGAATGAATTCAGTGTTGAAATTGTAGTGTCAAACAGATGTTTTTTTTTTTGTATTTTAATAACTTTTTAAATACGGATTTCAATAAGTTTTGTATAGATTTTTATGTCCAATATAATTTAAAATATTTTATGCTAGATTTTTTAAATGTTAACAAGTGTTAAGACACTCATATGTAATAATATTGACAATTTGCTCCTGAAAGTGACTGTGTTGTATGTGGATTTTAACGTCTAAAATTTTTATTGTAAATTCTTGTTGTAAAAACTAAAATAATTAGAAGTCATTTGCTAATGCGGATATTGAATATTGAAGATATTTATTTATAAATATTCTTATTCCATTTATTACATTAAAATAATATGATGATATTTTCAGGTGTGATGAAGTGTTCAAGAAAATAAGACATGAGTTCGACGCAAGAATGCATGACGTAAAGAGGCAGCGAACAGGTAGGAATTAAGATCTCTTACTGAATCTTGTAAAGATTTTTGCTGTAAAGAATATGTATTTTTATGACGATTTAATTTCTAACAATACAAAAATTATATTGAAATCAAAATAAAGCATCATGAAAAGTCTTTTGTGGTTCACCTGTAATGGGCAGCGGTAATAAATTGCTGGAGCGCTGATAGCAGGAAACCATAAAATTCTATTGAATATAAAGCCATAACGGTAACTATTTGAAGTAAGCAAAGAAACATTTGAAAATAAAACAAGACTTAAACAATTATTTATTTACATCGGCGAGTAATTTTTATTCAGGAATACAAAGCGGAAGTTTCGACAAGTTTTTATAAAACATAATATGCAATTCTATTATGTAAACGATAAAGAAAGCAACTAGTATAGTTTCTCGTAGAAGTGCCAGTTTTTACGTGTTTTTTATGAATATGTAGCGTGAATATGAGCGTGCGTGCTTTAGCGTCGAAGGTTGCGGCTTAGAATCCCACAGCTGTAGGATTTTAAAAAAATATGCATAATGTCGCAGGTCGAGATACCCTATAAATTGCGAAATTGCCTGACATTCTTGTGATTTAAAAAATATATATTCTCAGACAATGTTAAGATCCACTTATTATGATTATGAGTTCTATTTTCTGATTGGATTTTTTAATTACTCATTATATGCGCCATCATATTAATTAAGTAAGTAGAGACTTAAATGTGGGCAATTTTTATGATTATGTTTGTTGAATAATCTTTAAGAAAGAATATAATTGTGAAACGCTAAAATAAATAGATATTCAAGCATATATTTTGTGAGATTTAAATCACAATTATAGCTGAATTTGTTAATAACTAATCTTTTTAACGTAAAATAAAATTCATTGACGTACGGAGTTCCGTAATAATCTTGATGAAAAATTATTAAGAGTTACGTTTGTGTATTATTTTTATAGGTAATTAATAAATATAGGCGGTAGTGATCTAAATAAATAAAAGCTATAACAGATTCTTAATATTCATATAATACAAAGTTAATGGTGCAACCCACCTGAAACAAAGCATTAATGACACAGAATCCTAGAGGTCCATGAAAGGAAAACGATAAATTCAACGAATAATCGGCCCCAGCGCCAACAACGCGCAGGTACGACCCATAAGCGAACGAGCTCAATAAATAAACAAGTCTCTTTTATAAAAAGGTTTCACCCGGCGAGCGGAATGGAAGTATCTACTCTTAAACAATAACTGTTCGGTGCTTTGTCACAATGAATTGTTACGCTAAAACAATATTTCAATTAGGGATAATAGAAGAGGAAATTTACAAATGCGAGGGCAATTGTTACCTGTGTTGGTCCAAATACGACTGCCCATCCTGGCCCACCGCGGATCCCCACTCGCAGGCCGCGCGGGTGCTGTAATAGATCTCCAAAATATACCTTTGTTTCGAGCGGAAAGCTGGTGATTTTATTGTATTATGTCACAAATAATAACTCATCTCCAGTACGTTACATATGTACTGTTATGTACGAAATTTATTGCAAATACGCATAGTTGTACTTGAAATTGTAAATGATTGTTGTTTAATATAATAAATATTACCCGAAACGTTTTTTTCTTCCGAAACGGATTTTTTTTTCATTTTAACATTTCAATTTTTTAGATATATTTACGAACCATTATATCTTACAATAATGTTCAGAGATATACTATGATAATGATATTAGATATAAATAATCAAATAAATACGAAACAATTTCAAGTTAACATTTAGTATGACCACATATTATCATAAAATCTATTGATTTCTTCGCAAAGATTAAATTCGTATTGCATTTGATTTGTATTATGAATTCATTTAAGCTATACTTAAAATTGTCCTTTTATGAAAACTCCGTTGACAGTGTATATGAAATATATATATGTAACAAATTTACTGTAAAGGTATAGGAGTAATGATACATTATATAAACCTAAATCCTGAATAATTGAGATTTTTTGTTTTTATACCATGTTCGCTCCCAACGTGGAGTATATGGATCTACACAGTGTAAAAATATCCACTCCAAAAGAGGAGTATATGAATCTCCGCGATGTAAAGACGTCTTGATAAATTATTTTTCACGAGAATTGTTTGTTAGACAATTACTTAACCCAATGGGCATCCAGTCTTGCATTTTTGGATTTTTAAAATCTGACAGATGGGTTTTCAAACCCGCAGTCCCCAGATTGCTAGGCGCGTACGCTACCAACTACGCTACCGGGGATTTTTAATGCGGAAGTATGTAGTTTGTGTGTGGTTGTTAAATAAACATTCTCGTTAAAGCATTACGAATAATTCCGCTGCTTTTTCGATTTGTATAATACATTTTGTTTCTTTATAAAAATAGTGTATCCCAATTATGGCAGTTTAAGTGGTTACCCATTAGTAAGTGTTATAGCTTCAGGTTAGAAGTCGAAGATTCAAATTTTACTCCCGGATAAAAAGAGTTTACAGAGTAATGAAGAATGCAACAAACAATTCTTGCAAAAAATCTGTCAGTATAAATATTTATATTATGGTGATTCATATGCTTTATTTTTGGAACGGAAATAGTTAGAAAATAACAAACAGTGCGCCATCTGCAATATAGTAGAAATTTGAATTGATTTTAAATACTGCAGCATTATTTTAATGTTCACAGGAAATATTCCTCGATGATAATAATACATTTCATGAATAACGCAGCTATGTGCTTTTTGACAAATCGCATTGTCCCTATTTAGCATATGAATTAAATTTTGTGAAATATGGTGTACATTAATATGGATATATGCCGAGTTCTTACTCCGTATTAACGTGAAAATAATAATGCTACCCTTCTCGCTCCCTCTGCCTGCGCCGAAGACTGTTTTAAGTCGCCGTCGCGCTCTCGTCGTGAAGTTTTGTATTTATAAACATACCTTCTATCTACTGCGAGGAAAATTTAGCAACTAGAAATATTTGCGAATTTAAAAGTGTCATATTAAATACAATGTAACGTATTAATAATTAAATAGCTATGAAATCTTATTTTTTCAAATTCTTATGAGACATTAAAGTAGTTATAATTATGCAACATTTTAATTGCATACGACTTTTCCTATTTAATGTTTTTAATAAGTCGTAGGAGTTGTTTTCAGTAATTCCGAATTTTAGTAAAAAAATGTCGCACTGTAGGCAGACGAAAATTGTTCCTCAGAATTTTACACAAAAATTTTCACGTAAAATCGAAAACATGCTAATTGTTGAAATTCATTGTTTAGGACCCAATCTTTGCTTCTAAGGCCCACAAGCCGTATAAAGTCACACTACATTTTTCACTGAATTTTATTTTATGTAGTGCTTGTAGATATCAGTTAGTTTATAATATTTTTGTAAATGATTATAGATGTTATATTAATGATACACACACTTGTACTTGAACATATTGTTTGTCAAATATTACAGATCATTTTATGTAAAACTTTTAAAACCCAAAACAATGCAAATCATTTTATAATATGCATTGGAAAACTGAAAATTAGTCAAACTGTAAATACTTTGTCAGATTTGACAAAACAGATAAATCCGTGACTAAACAGAATATATTTATATTCAGTTTTCTTAAAATAATATATATTTAATTATGTTAAATTTTAAAATCAATTTGTAATTATTTTTATGAGAATTATTTAAATAAAAATTATCCCGGAATATCTCAAAATCTCTTGTCTTTTATAATATTATATTTAAACTTATCTAAAACGTTATATTTTTAGTTATGTATTGTATCCGTTAAGTAAACTTAGAGTGCATCGAATAAGAGTATTTTAAACGTTAGTTCACACTATATGGATGATATTTTTTTAATGCAATGTGATAAAAAAATGTCACGCAAACCATGAGCAAGTATGAGAGTTTTAAATGATTTTTTGGGAAAATTAAGCTGTAATGACTATTCGCAAATTAGACAGCTTGCGTATTGTGTTTTAGTAAAAAAATATGGACAGCAGTAATATTTAGAAAACGCTCTCTTGGCTCTTTAATAGTATGTTAGTCGTGTTTCTTAATACTACGTTGAAAGTCTGAGAAAGTTCAATGGTTTTTTTTCTAGAAAACCCAAGATTGTTTCAGATGCCATATTATTCTCAGGTTATTTCCAAGACGCTCCGTGCTCGGGCCATTTCGTTTCCCGGCCTGCAATCCGGAAAGACCTATCGCGATAATATGTATGAGATTTAGGCGGGAAAATTAGCATAAAATGTGTCCCGCGTGCTGCGAACCGTTTGTCATTTTCACCGAATTATAATCGTATTTGCGACTCGAAATTATTTTGCAAAGCGACGCCATTTTGGAAAATGATACAATAGTTTACATTGTGTACTAATAATAATAATACTTATTAATAGACGTCTAAAATTTTAAGAAAATTTATCAATAAAATGAATATATTATAATATATACACGACTGTTCCTCAATTATGTTCATTAAAATTGACAGCCAAATTATGTAAATAAATTTAATTAATTAACTACACTAATACAATCAAAGTAACCAGTAAATAATAAATTATTTTGCAATCGATTATGGTTTTTAACTGTTATACAAAGCAATCATGTGTTGATTGAGTATTAAAATTTTAGACGTGTTTTTGTATAAATTACACGTGGTAGTATAAGCATTTTCGATAAAGTGATGTATAAATTTCTTCAGCACAGTATAATCAAATATATTTTTTTTATATCGTTGATGTTTATTAGCCACGAAAGTTGTGCGAAAGTGAAACTATTGTAAGCAAATTGATTATTGCTATTTTAGGATCTTTAAGAAAAGTTTATTAAAATTAAATTTTTAGTATGGCAGGGTGGTAGAATTATTTTAATGAAGAGAAAAGTCCTATAGCCAGTTTAATATATTATAGTATTAACATATTTGCGTTTCATAAAATTTACCAGGTGATGGTTAGAGATTTGAATTTAAATCTGGAATAATTCTTGTAGTTTGCGATTTTATTAAATCATAAATGAAATATTAGGAAAAAATTCGGTGATATATTGTAAGTGTCATGCGATTTTGTTGAGTTGTTGTTAATATCGACGTACATATTTTTATTGCGTCATAAATCCATACTTGGGCATTGTAAATCATGTAAATAGAAAATGTGACGATAATTTTGTCGTCGCGTCAAACGGAAATACGTCACTCAGTCCACATTCATCCATTCTGGCTTCCTGCGTGGACAGTCAAAGTACCTACCGACCGACATGCGGTACGGTTTTCTAAAGCGAATCGTTGTCTACTCGCAAACTTGCAAATACAAAATGAAAAAAAAGCAAATAAATCAAAACAGATATTTTACAGTATTAGTTATAAGGTATAATGTATAATAGTTGATAAACCATATTGTTTATATTTATGTAAAACCGTATATATTTTAACATATCAACTTTGAATATGGATCATATAGATATCACAATGTTCGCAATGGAAATGAAATACATGAATGAAATACAGTGTAAAGAATTATTTTGATGAGAATTTGTTGTTCTCTCTCAACATGGCTCAAGGCTTTGAATTTTTAATAATCCTTTTGCAGCTTTGTTATTGGTTTCTTATGCATTTCACCGTTTGGTCATCAGGGAAACAATAATATATATGTGTTAGACTCATCTGATTATTACAATTGCTACATCAAAAGTAAAAATTAAATTAGTAAGTTACACTATAAAAAATGTAAATACAAAAATTATCTTTAAATTAATTCATTAATGTCATCAACTTCAACAGAAAAATTATTAGAATTATTTACATGTTTCGTTATTGGACATCCCGGAGAGTTATGTTTAATGA